>ML883570.1:0-14457 GCA_009831015.1 Picea engelmannii
TGATTATAGCAATATTGATGTTCTTCTTTACACTAGTCAAAATAGAGAGATACTTTTGATCTTGTAGATTAGGGTTGATCACTTCCTTATAGTATCTTAATTTTGTTTTTCCCTCTAACTCTTTATCACACAACAAATTTTCCTTAAATTTAGAGTAATATTTTAATAATATTCTTGTTTTGCAGTGTGATCTCTTCCTTTATTCCTCGATGATTTAGCCAAGTCTGGGCATCTTTATGCCACTCCCACTTGAGCTAAAGGTGATTTTGGCTGGAGTTTGAAGTGATTTTGGGAAGCCTCTTGTCTTCCATGTTGTTTAAATTGTTCTTATACATTAGGTACTTGGTCATACTCATACTCTCAGTGGATGAAAGGATCGCTTCTATGATGACGATAGGATAAGATGTACTGCCTTTAATTTTGAAATTATAAGTTATAAAATTATCTTGGATCCACTCTATATTTCTCCATGATTCTCTAAAGATATTTCTTACCCAAACTTTGCATCCATATAAAATTACAGGAGTGATGAGAGTCTCAAAAAGGAGTTTTTTCTTATCCCATATCCAAAGGTCCACATATTTATAATTGTTTTCAGGCCCATAATAAGATTTCCACCCTCCATTTATCCTTTTCTTAATGTTATAGTTTCAATTTAGCCTGTGAATCATGATGAATATCAATTTTGTGATATGTGTATGAAGGCACTTCCTCCTAATTGTTGTTGTCATATATGAAAATATCGTAAGTGATTTTTTGGATTTAAATATCATCACTTTCATTTTCTCAGTATTTATAGTCATATTCGTACTGGAGCAGAAATCCTTAAGGATCCTTAGTTTCTTGTTGATATCATAGGTACTCCTTGCCATAAGAACGATATCGACAACGTAAAGAAGAAGAATGATAAATATACTAACAAGAATTAGGTCGACACAACCTAATTCTTCCAAACAATATTCTAACTTGTGCCCCAATTTATTATTATTATAATAGTGAGATCAATTGCAAGAAGAAATGATGAGTCGCTCATTTCCAATTTTCTTATGCACTAGGAATTTTCTATTTTATTCGAATTAAAATCTATAAAAATGGAAAAAAGAATTAATTCATCCACAAACTTGAAGAATATTTTTTCCAAGAAAAAGAAGTATTTTTCATTCAAGGATAATCAAAAATACATTCCACATGGTGCATGATGCATAGTTATCAAAGTTTGTGCCACTGTATGCACATATCACTAAATTGCCTATAGTTCTACCCGCTATTCATTAGAAAGATAATCTTCAAATTTTCATGTCCAAAGGACTTACTTTACATTTCATCCAAACACTTATCAAGTAACCAAATCAAAGCCTGTCAAAAAATTACATTGAAACCCACTCACAAAATAAAAAATAAAAATTAAAGCTAAAAATTATTAGTGGACCTGGAGGAGACTAAAATCCCCTCCTAATATTCATCTTCAACCATATGATTTTCCATCAACTATAAACCATGTTTAGAAAGGGCATCAACCTTAACATTGAGCTCCCTATAGACATGCTTGAAAGATACCTCCTGAAGCTATTGATGAGCTCTAGAAATGGCATATTTTATACCATCTTTTCCTTACCTTTAACCCCTTTCCACTTACGTAGACTGTGTATCAATCCATCATTGTGCGAGATTTAGAATTAATGTGTTTCTATTACATTTATTTAGTAATTTACATGAATTTATGATTATATATTATAAAAATATCATATTTGCATTTATCTTTGAGATCATTTGCAAAGATGATATGTCAGACAAGTTGTTGTGCAAATTGTGATGTTGCCACAGTGGATGTTTTGGTTCCAATTGTTGCAACACTCATTTTCAGTTGTTGTAACTCCACCTGTGTTGCAACTCGCCTGAAGTAAAGTTGTTGCAACTCTCGTTATTGCAACTCCACCTATGCTACAACTTGCCTGAAGTACAATTGTTGCAACTCTTGTTACTGCAACTTCAACTGTGTTTCAACTCGCTTGAAGTACAGTTGTTGCAACTCTCATTGATGCAACTCCACCTATGCTACAACTCACCTGAAGTACAGTTGTTGCAACTCTCGTTGCTCCAAATCCACCCGTGTTGCAACTCCACCTATGCTACAACTTGCCTAAAGTATAGTTGTTGCAACTCCACCTATGTTGCAACTTCGTCTGTGCTGCAACTTCGTCTGTGTTGCAACTCGTCTAAGGAACCTTGAGTCATCATAACTATGAGCCATGTTGTCACATATTTTTCATTCATGGATTTATGCAACAATAACATTAGTCCAAGAAAATCAAAGATACAGAGATAATTTTGCAATTCCAAGACAAAATATTAGTTTGAGTGGTTAATCAAGAATCTTGAAATTTTTAGGCAAAAGATCTTAGAGTTATTTCTTATTTGGTAATTGTCAGGAAAAGATCTTGGAAGTTATTTATTATTTTCTAATTGTTAGCAAAAGATCTTGGAAGTTATATATTGTTTGCTGATTGTTAGCAAAAGATCTTAGAGTTATTCATTAATTCCTAATTATTAGTTGGAAACTATTCATTATTTAGGAAATTGTTGTAACCACTATGGATTTATTAAATCCATAAGTGGTTTTATTTAGATATTCATTATTTCTAGTTTCCATTAAATTTATGTATAAAAGAGAGCATTCTCTCCATTATTCGGGGGGACTCTTAGAGAAATGTTTGAATGACAATGGAATGATTCATTAAGTTTTTATTTTAATTGTAGTTTTATAGTTTATGTAGTTTGTGATTCAATTAATTCATTTGATTTATTTCTTTTACATATTTGTAATAGATTGATTTATTTTTATTAGTTTAATTAATTTAATTAATTCATGTTGTAAGTGTTGAAATGGAATAATATCATCACTCTATTCTATGGAGTCAAGGCCCACTCTAATAGAACAAAGTGTTGTGTAGCTTAGGCAATTTTCTTTAATCTCCCATTGTGTGATTTAATTATGCGAGTTGTTAATTATTTGTTGTGTGATTCAATTCATTTATGTTGTTAATTATTCAGAAGGGGTAGTATTTATTCAGTCATGCAATTGATTATTCACACATAATTATATTTCATTATGTGCTTAACACAATGATTGCAATTGTTGTTCGAAGTAATGACATGGATCATCTTGGCAAGGATTAGGCTCTAATTTTGAGGACTCGGTTAATTTCTTTTCTAGCAAGTAGTTAATCAATTTCCTTTCAGCATGTGTGATTTATTTTCAGCAAGCGTGGCGTGAATTTCAATTTCTACAAGAGTAATTTAGAGTTTCAATTCTGCAATTAGTTTTACTGCACATAGTTGGGGTTTCTTCGGGAAGCAATTGAGTCATATTCTTGATACATGTAGCTGGTTTAATACCCCGATTTTGAGTCCCCATATTAATAATGTATTTTGTTTATTTTATGAAAGGTCGGAGTGCCTAAACAATTAAAAGAGGCTAGAGTGTTTAGGAAATGTAATACTTTGAACATTGCAAATAATAAAATACATTTTTCGTTGCAAGACGAACAAGGACAAAGTTATAGGGGGCTATGATTCGACAAGAGAGGGGGCTAAAGGGGATACATATTTTTAAAATTATCTATCTTACCCACCTTGGAATTTTAGAGAGAAAGAAGTGGTTACATGAGCTTCTTAGGGGAAAGACCATGTCGTTCTTGATCTCATGTAATTATATAAACACCTCTTGTGGGTTGTTTGGGGGTTCACTCTTCATTTTGGTTCTCCATTCATTGCTGCTCATTCATGATTCCTCATACTTTCTTGTTCTTGGTTGGGATATGGGGATGAATTGTTGAGGAAAGAAGCCATTGTTTGTTGGTTGTAGTAATTACTAGTGTATTACAACCATGAATCGATGCCTGCATGCTTGAGATGCATTGGCACATGCTAAACTATGTTCACAACTATGAATCCTGAGAGTCTCAACATGGATATTCTTGACCAGGTGCATTGGAGCCCTGGAAATAAGTGGACAGCCTGAGGGACTGTGTGACAGTGAAGGGGGTTCACTGTCTTTGGGAAGTCTAGGTTAGAGAGAAGAGGGTCTGTGTACTTCATATTATTATGTGTTGAGAAATTGTGAGAGATGAGTGTTGACTGGTTTGGGAAGCTAAGTGTCGCTCTAGAACCTGTCCTTGTGGATTCATATCCCTGGCTCGAGAGTGGCCTGCTGTTGATACTTGGAACAACAATGTCTAAGGTTGCGTGGAACGTCCTTAGTCTACAGCTAGTTGGTGATTGATTTTGTTTAAGACAAGTGTTCTCTATCATGTGTTTCTAAGTTTGTATGTTTATTTTCGTTGTGTATTAATTATTATCTCTGATATTCATTTAATAATATTCATGCTTGTTGGTTATTGTTGTGCATGGCATACTGTTTATTTCTTTTATGTTGTAGCATGAATCTTGATTATCACATGCGAGTCTTTCATGCTTCTTTTTTAATTAAATGTTATTAGAATTCGAAATCAGTTCCAGAAGTGAGTTTTTGGAGTAGCATGGCCCGACCTTGGTGGCTAGGTACATCACAACTGGTGTGAATTTCCTTTCCATAATAGTAGTTAATATATTTACTTTTCTGCAAGTGTGACATTTACTTTCTTGTTTGTGTGTTTACTTTCCAACAAGAGTGATTTAATTTCATTCATGTGTGTTTACTTTCTTGCAAGTGTGATATTTCAATTCTTGTAAGTGTGATTTACTTTCCACAATTTGTAGAACCTTGCTAAAACTTATGAACCGTCTATACTCTAGTTGCAAAGGTAATCATTGATACTACAACTTCATAAAAAAACCAATGGAAGTGTAGAATGCAACCTTCACATACAATGCACGGTAACTCGCAAGTTCCATACAATCCCTAGATTGATAATTAAATGCACAATCTTTTTAGTTGTCTTTCTGAAAAATTAGAAAGGTTATTAAAAAGCTCGTCATTTTTGGTGTTGTTGTCGGGGAATTACCAAAGGTACTTTGATTCTTGCATTGGTTTGAAATTCATTATAGCATTTTGATTCTTGAAATTGGTTTGAAATTCATTTTAGCATCTTGATTCTTGCATCTGGTTTGAAATTCATTCTAGCATTTTTATTCTTGCATCGATTTGAATATCATTTTTTCATTTTTTTTGCATAACACATGATTGAGTTACTAAAATATTTTCTTGTGGTGCAGTAAGAGCCACCTCTCTTTTGCAAGAATCTTGGTAGGAGGGAATATATGCATCGGTGAATGAAGAGAGGAGCCAAGGGGGTGACAAAGCCTTCAAATTTTAACAAGGATGCACATGTACTTTCCCAACGCAAGAGCTATGACTCTAAGTATGAGCTGCTGCAAATCCCAGTGTCGCAACTCTTCGTTGTTGTAACTCTTGTTGTTTTTACGACTTTGTCTATGCTATTATTGTGACTTTGGTATGTGAGATTTTCAAATTACAATTTTGTTGTTGGACACGAAAGTAAAAATATTGAATGAGATGCCATTTTCCATCCATCCTTCTCTCCTTCCTCCACTCTTATGACATTCTTCCTTCTCATTCTTCATCTCCCCCTCTTCTCCTGCCTCCCTCATTTATTTTCCATATACTAATTCATGGTTTTGTTCTTCAATACACCCAGTATCTTTGTTTTTTGGAGATTATGCATCAAATCAATGAATCAATGCTTAAGAAATTAATGGTTGGCAGAAGTATATAAAGATTTTTTAGTCTGCTTGGTAAAGTGTGGTTACATGTTTCATCTCCTCTATTTTCTTGGTGAAAGAATGTTGCACTATAAATCCTCAGTGGTAGGTGTATCAAAGAATGTGGGATTGACGTGAGTACATCCCATATCTAGACTATTCTCCTAGAAAACTAGTGAGCATCGTGGTTGGGTACCTAGGTGTCTCGGTAGATGGAAATATGTCCATAGGATGATCAATAGCCTAGTCTTTACAATCAAGTTGATGTTTGGCCTTGGAGTACAATAGGTTTATAGTTAACTTTATACCAATGTTTGGCCCAAAGGTACGGTTGGTTCTCAGCTGGTATATTGCTCCAAAATCACAGTCTTCAAGTAAACAAAAGAGCTTCATCATCTAATAGATTTAAACCAAGTTTTATTCATAGCTTACATGCTTCATCTTCTCTAATTATTTCTTGGTGAATGGATATCATACTATAAATAATGTAAGATTGAATTTGATACATCCTATACCCAAAAAATTCTCCTAGAGAACCAGCAAGCACCATGGTTGGGTACCTAGGTGTCTCGGTAGATGGGAATATGTCCATAGGATGATTAATGATTCAGTCCTTACATATAGATTGATGCTCTTCCATGGAGTACAATAGGTTCCCAGTCGATCTTATATTGGTGTTTGGCCCAAAGGTGTGGTTGGTTCCTAGCCAATATATTGCTCCAATTCATAGTATTACTAATGAATGATAGGAGAACCATCATTTGATTAAGCCAACATCTATTTTTCTGCAATTTGTTTTTAAATTTTTTCCAAAAACATAGTGGATTATGCATTCTCATTGTTCAACAACATATTTGGCACCTTGAATCATCTCATATTTTAAGTAATGGGGCACTTCATGGACTCCCACGATGATTATGTCAGGATATCATTGTTATCATATTCTTGATTTAGGTATTGTCTTTGCATTTTTCTCCATGGCTTGTCAAGGTCATCACACTCAATACAGACACTAGATGCTTGAAATTTTTGGTATTTGGATAACCTAATTTGAAAATTATATGCCTACCAAAAACTCATGCATATATGAATCCTAATCTGAGAGATATATCTTGTTGACCAAATTCTTGTAGCACATGGGCTTTTTAAAATTACAGAAAACAATGCTGAAATTTTCAATTCAGGTAAATATTATTCAGGTTGTGATACCATATCGAGCTACAGTTCTGTCCAACACATTGTTGTAACTCTAAGCATTGTTGTTGCAACTCTGCACATTGTTGCAACTCTATTTTGAGAGAACATTACTGGGACAACTATGTTTTGAGAGACCATATGGGAATCCTTTTAAAACTCGTTTCTATTTAAAATAGCCCTTGAAATCTAGTTTCTAACCCAACTTGAATTTCTCAATTTGGACATCAAACAAAAAAATATGGTCAAAATACTTATTAGTTGTCAAGTAGGAAAATCAGGAACAAAGTTGGGACAGTTAGTTTTTGGGAGACCTAATCGATGAATTTTGAAAACCTGTTTCTATGGCGTGTTCTCCTATGAATATAGTTTACAATTCAAGTGGAATCATTCAATTTTGATATCATACGAGAAAGTTATGCTTGAAATACTAACTACTTGTCCTAAATATGCATTACTCAAACTTTGTTTCCTAGTCTATTCATTGGAATATTTGACCCATCGGTTCTTCTTGTTTTCAAAACTTGTTTCTAATAGAGGTACCTACATGAATATAATTTCATATCCAATTGGAATCATTTTGATCCGTCATCAAAAGAAAAATTTACACCCAAAACCGTGACTGTTGGTCTAGGATGAAAATAAAAATAAACTTTGTCATGCAGCATGTTCCGTAACATGTTTGGCATATCATTTCATGGCACTTTCAAAACCTATTTATAATGGATATAACCCTATTTTGGATTTGGAATCACTTCAATCGAACATCAGATAAAGAAGTTATCAACACAACACTGTTGGGAAGTTGAGGTGGCCACCACTTCTCAACAGGTTAAAAATGGATTTTTCTTTGTTTATCATTCTTGGATCTTATTTATATGCACTATTTATGATTTTTTAAATATTTATTAGATGAAGAAATACTTTGCACCTTTCTTCTTCCATGATCTCAAATTTTATTACCGGAAAGTGCTCATTTTTTGTAGGTCTCGAGAGGATCAAGAAGGTCAATCCATGCACAAGTGATTCTTGAAAACAAATTTTTTTGACATCCAATAGGAAGATATTGAATCCTTGGATGTGCCATGATTGGAAGCTCAATTTTATAGGATATTTCTACATGGATGCTACTCAAGGAATGTTTCAATACAATTGCTACAACTCCCACGCAGTTGTTGCAATTCCTTATAGTAGTTGTTGAAACTCGTCTCATAACTATTCTGTGTTGCAACTCCTTATGAAAATTGTTGCAAATCCTTACGATAATTGTTGCAACACAGTTGTTGCAACACCATTTGTTGCAACACCCTAAAACAATTGTTGCAACACCCTAAAACAATTGCTACAACACCAGAAGTTGTGACACATTGTATTTGTTGTTACAATGTTGCCACTCATGTGTTGCTACTCATGTCTATCGATGGATCAAGAAAAATATAAATGAAGAATTGGTTTGAAGAAGAAGTTAAGACCAGTGTTGCAAAAATCAACTTTTTCTACCCCTGTTACAAATGAAGCCTTTTTGCTCATTCATCAATACCACTCATTCATTCATTCATCGGTATGCCTATGCATTTCCTCCCTCGTCGAAATAATTGCATGTTGGAGTTCATGAATTTCCTTTGATTATGTGGTTACCCTTGAAGCTTGATATTTTCCTTATAATATCTTTTGGATAACCAGTACTATTAAGCCATAACTTTAGCCTCATCACTTCTTACTTCCTACTCTGACTATCCCTAACCCATGTAATAAAGTGACTTGACTCACTTACAATGTTGAGTCACATTGTTATCCCATTCCCTTCCTTAATAAATTTGATGGTGAAAATATATCTCGGGCACTATCAGACCTTGGAATGCTTGAAAACCAGATTGTTGGAAAGCATTCTCAAGGAATAAAAAATTTTAATAATAATAATAATAAAATTTTGAATGTGAAAACCCCCCAAGCGCAGTTAGACAGATCTTGTTTGAAAACTAGCTTGTTGGTGGACAGGATTTACAAATAAAATAAGAAATAAATTATTCCATCAAGGTTTCTCTCTGAATAAATACATCCAAGTTTTTCTACTCCATTAGAAGGTTGTTCCAGATCACAGTCTACAACTCATGTTGTGCTCCAAAGTTCCATGTTCCACATTGGTCTTCCTTACAAAGTGTATTACATTATGGTGGACCATATTAGATCTCTTGCCTCTTAGGATGATGTTGTAAATAATATGGAATTCTTAAGTAAGTGAAAGTATGCTTCTTTTTCTTTTTTTTAATCTAAGTTCATTAGATGCTATGGATTTGTATTTGGAAAGCCACTTAGGCCTATGTGCTACTTCCTCATCTTTTTCCATTTCTCGGGGGTGGACAATATCTTTATTTTGGGGGGGAACACCATCACCTTTACATTCCATAGAATTCCCTCACCATCCTTGTTCAATCCCACTCCAACATGCAACCGTGAGAAAAGGTACAATCTGCCCTATTGTTGCTCCACAAGAACCAACAAAGGAAGGCCTTGCTACTACTACACAAGAATCAACAACAAGAATAATAAAAGGCCTCATTGTTTCCACACAAGAACCAACAATAAAAGTAAAAGAAGGCATTGTTGTTTCTCTACAAGAACCAACAATAAGCAGTTGACAGAGACAAGCCTAAAACACTGCTGAAAAGAAGAACATGTTGCTCTATTTTTTTTCTAATTCTGTATCTCTCTTTCCTAGTCTGTGAGCCCTTTTCAGCATTAGAGATGGTTTTGAGAAGCATATCTTCCATTAGATCACAATCCATTTGCAGGATTTCTTCCAAGGCACATCTAATCTCAATATGATATTTTCACCTAGAGAGGAATATGTTGCTCCACAAGAACCTACAACGGAAGAAGTTGTTATAGAAGTCATTCCTACATAAAGATATTCTTGAATTTGGGTGTGTACAACAACATTTTTCATTTGTCTATAGAAAGGAAGTTTGATAATAGATTTTTTCAAGCATTAATGACATAAGGAATCCCTATTGTTGTTACACAAGAACCAATAATAAGAAGACATGTTATTGTTATAGAAGACCCAGTAGTAGGTCACAAAATATCACGATGTCATGAGTTATGATTTATTGTTGCTACTCATGTTCAATACTAATGTTGTTACTCTATTTTTTTTATATATCATGTACATAAATTGATTTGTTTATATATTGATATCTATGCATTAGATAGTCATGATTTTTGGTGAGGAAAAGCAATAAAATGGGACAAGAATAATTGCAAATTTTCACAGAAAAGTAGTTTTTAATTTGAGAGAAAATGGCTAAAGAATCTTGCTACTACTCCTACAACACTCTTGCTGCAACTCACCTGCAGGAACTTATTTTCTTATATCTCAAGGGCCGTGAACCAAATTATTGTGATTTTCTATGGATAGAGGCATTAAATTGGGAGAAACACAACCAAAAAGAAAACAAATCTCCTTAATCCAGAGTATCGTCTGTGTGAAATAATATTTTTTTATATCTGTTACAACTCCTTGTGCAAGTTTGTTGAAACTCCATGTACAAGTTTGTTGAACTCCCTTTCCAATTTTGCTACTAGCTTACTACAATTGTTTCAGGATGCTAATGCGGATTTTGAAGCATGGTTCCTAACAACTCATAACAAGCATTATAGGCAAATGGAAAATGTTAACAAAAGAAGAAAGGTATGCAGTGGAGAAAGAGAGGTGTCCCTATAGTTTGAAATATACAGAGGTATTGGGTTGCATGAGGACATGCAACATTTTTCGTTGGGGGGAGACGACAGGCTCTAGAAATGACATTGTTTTATACCATATTTTCCCTATCTTTAACCCCTTTCCACTTACCTAGACTGTGTATCAATCCGTCATTGTGCAAGATTTATAATTAATGTGTTTCCATTACATTTCTTTATTAATTTACATGAATTTATGATTAAACATTAGAAAAAGATCATATTTGCATTTATCTTCGAGTGAATTTGAAAAGATGATATGTCAGACACGTTGTTTTGCAGATTTTCATGTTTCCAAGGGGATATTTTGGTTCCAATTGTTGCAACACTCATTTTCAGTTGGTGCAACTCCACCTGTATTGCAACTCACCTGAACTACAGTTGTTGCAACTCTCGTTGTTAGAACTACACCTATGTTGCAACTTGTTTGAAGTACAATTGTTGCAACTCTACCTGTGTTGCAACTCGCTTGAAGTATAGTTGTTGCAACTCCACCTATGTTGCAACTCCCCTGAAGTAAAGTTGTTGAAACTCACATGAAGTACAGTTGTTGCAACTCACTAGGGAACTATTCTATATTGCAACTCGTATTGCTAAAACTCTCGTTGTTGCAACTCCCATTGTTGCAACTCCACTTGTACTGCAACTCATCCAAGGAACCTTGAGTTGTTAGAACTATGAGCCATGCTGTCACATATTTTTCATTCATGGATTTATGCAAAAATAATATTAGTCCAAGAAAATCAAATATACAGAGATAATTTTGCAATTCCAAGACAAAATATCAGTTTGAGTGGTTAACCAAGAATCTTAGATTTTTTAGGCAAAAGATCTTGGAGTTATTTATTATTTATTAATTGTTAGCAAAAGATCTTGGAAGTTATCTATTGTTTTATAATTGTTAAGAAAAGATCTTGGAGTTATTCATTAATTTCTAATTATTAGTTGGAAACTATTTATTATTTAGGAAATTGTTGTGACCACTATAGATTTATTAAATCCATATGTGGGTTTATCTAGATAATCATTATTTTTAGAGCAACGTCTCAATGACAATGGAATAATTCATTAAGCTTTTATTTCAATTGTAGTTTTATAATTTCCATAGTTTGCAATTCAATTAATTCATTTGATTTATTTCCTTTGCATATTTGTAATAGATTGATTTCTTTTGATTAGTTTAATTAATTTAATTAATTCATGTTGTAAGTGTTGATATGGAATAATATCAACACTTTGTTTTATGGAGGTAAAGCCCGCTCTAATATAAGAGAGTGTTGTGTATCTTAGGTAGTTTTCTTTTTACCGTTGTGTGATTTAATTATGTGAGTTGTTAACTATTTGTTGTGTGATTCAATTCATTTATGTTGTTAGTTATTTAGAAGGGATTGTATTTATTCAGTCATGCAATTGATTATTCACATAGAATTTTATTTCATTATGTGCTTAACACAATGATTGCAAATTGTTGTTCGAAGTAATGACATGGATAATCTTGGCAAGGATTATGCTTTGATTTTGAGGACTTAGTTAATTTCTTTTCCAACAAGTAGTTAATCAATTTCCTTTCAGCGTGTTTGATTTATTTTTAGCAAGAGTGGTATGAATTTCAATCTGCAAGAGTAATTCAGAGTTCAATTTTGCAATTATTTTTACTGCACATAGTTGGGGTTTCTTTGGGAAACAATTGACTCATATTCCTAATACATGCAACTGGTGTGAATTTCTTTTCCAGCACAGTAGTTAACATATTTAATTTTTTGCAAGTGTGGCATTTATTTTCTTGTCTATGTGTTTACTTTCCAGCAAGAGGGATTTACTTTCCTTCCTGTGTGTTTACTTTCTTGCAAGTGTGATATTTCAATTCCTATAAGTGTGATTTACTTTCCACGGTTTTTAGAACCTTTCCAAAACTTGTAAAATGTCTATACTTTGGTTGCAAAGGTAATGCTTGATACTACAACTTTGTAACAAAAAAATGGAAGCATAGAATGCAACATGGACATACAATGCACGACAACTCACAAGTTCCATATGAGCCCTGGATTGATAATTAAATGCATAGTCTTTTTAGTTATCTTTCTGAGAAATTAGAAAGGTAATTAAAAATCCTGTCAACTCCCTTGAAATCTCCTTCAAATGCTTAGTCAATGGGGATAAACCAATACTATGGACCTAAAAATCCCTTTGTTAGGTGCAGATCTCATAAGGAAAAGTAAAGCCTTGAATTCCCCAACATTAGTTGTTCATTTTCCCATATTAGCCTTTAACAAAACCCAAAATGCATGTTTTCCCTGGCCCTTGATAGACATCATCAAAGAAACTCTAAGCATAAGACCTATCCACTCTAAGCATGTGATATCACTCTAATGAACACCTTCCAAGGCCAATATTTTTCCTCTTTTGAATAAATTCCCAAGTCAATACTCTATTATTCAAAATCATCCATATGAACAGTAAATTCTTAGGTGGAGCCTTAACCTTCCATAATTTTGACCACCACCATCTAATCTCATTAAGGCCGAGGTATTGCAAAGATAGATAACCAAGCATCATAGTGTAATCACCCCCAGTCTTTTTCATTACCCACACTAAATCATTGGAATCCTCACTCAACATTATATGGGCTCTTCTTAGTTCACTTATAAAGATCTCCCATCCTTGACTCATCTCATCATTCAACCCTAATTCCTTAGATGACAACTAGCCTTGGGACCATAGGGTAGTTTTAGTTGGACTGCTGACCATATTTAGTGTGCACCTCCCCAACTCCTACAAAGTTAAGACCATATTTTCATCAAGGAATACCTCCTGGCCACATCTCATGATTGCATTATTCCCTATCCTCACATGTGCCCCATTGCCAACCCTTCACGCTAAGAAATTAAATCATAGGGAAGGCTAATGTCATCGCTTTCCATTGATTTGACACGTTCTAGATACTTTTCCTCTCCATTCTTACCTAGTTGAAGAGTGAATTTGGTGCAATGTATTTTTGTATGATGGTCGTCCTCCAAAGACTATCTTTTGAAAGTAAATTCCATAGGGACTTTGCAGCTAACGATTGACCAAACAAGTGAATATATTTGAGCCCCTAGTCCCCTTAATATTTCAGTGTAGTTGTCAACTTCCATTTGGCCAAGTGAGATCCCTTATACTCAATGCTTCATTTCCATAAAAATTTAAAACAACATTTCACGATCCTTTCCAAAACCCCCTTAGGGATGTGGACTAAAGTGCTGCAGAAGACTAGAATTTCCTCTAATACATATTTTACAAGAACTAACATGTCCTCCCTAGAAAGCTACCTATTGCACCAGAAGGAAATATGATTTTTAATCCTTGTTAAAATCCATCCCCAATCTCAGGTGGCAGGTGTTATTCTCAACCCCAACATAACCATTGAATCAACTTATGAATGGAGTCTAGGAATTCTCTCTAATAACCGTGCAGAAGCCTATGCACTACTCCAGGGTTTAAAGGTAGCCTCAAATATGCATGTCAAATATATCAAAATTCTTGGAGACTCTAGACTGCTCATTAAACATATGATAGCAGGGAATCTCTCCTCTGACATTTGTTTGAAGGCCATTCTCCACATAATCAAAGTACAATGTAAAAAATTTGAAACATTAGAGTGGTTCCATATATTATGTGAACACAATGGACTAGTGGATGAATGGGAAAATAAGGCTTCTAAGTTCTTGGTGGGATTCCTTTTCATCAACTCAGATCATTATGACCAAGTCATTCCATGATTAAAAGAATAATCTCCTTGGTCATTCCCCCTTTCAAATTCTG
>ML883571.1:0-11789 GCA_009831015.1 Picea engelmannii
TCTGGAACCTCCTCTTTTGCTGCCTCTAACGTTTCAGCCTCCATGTTTTGTATCTGACCATACTCATCCTCTTCTTCATCATCTGAAGTGACCTCAATGTAATGTACCTGTCCTCGTCCCATGCACTTGTGTGAGGGATTCCATGTCTCCTTGCATGTGAAGCAGAGTTGCTTCCTTCTCAGTTCCCTCCTTGTGTTGTCATCTATTTTGCCATGACCTCTGTCATAAACCTTAGGGTCACGTCCTCCCTGGTTTATTAGAGGTCTTTGATCTCTTCCACCATTGTTAAGAGGTGGTCTGGGTATGAATTTTGGTTTAGCAGATGGACCCAAATCCCTCGTCTTCCAAATGGCTTCCTGTAGGCTGGTAGGCTTGAAGGCCTTAACCCAACCCTTCAAGGGTTCCATCAATCTTTCTGTAAGGAGCATCATGAGCTTGGTTGGGGACATATCTTGCACCATCACTTCCAACCTCTGGAACTCATCAATGTATGCCTCAGTCGTACCTGTTTGCTTGAGTTGGGTGAGCTCCCAGAAATGTAACTCAGGATCTCCTAGATCAAATCTATCAATGAGCCTCTGAGTGAATTCTGTATAGGATACAATTTGGTTGTGGCCGAGTGTGGTGAGCCCATGGTACCACTAGTCGTGGGCCTTTCCATCCAAGTACATAGTGGCAAACTTGATGGCCTCCATTTCTCTCATGGGGTTAAGCTGCAAGTAAGTATCCAACTTATGCACCCATGCTTGTGCTATCATCTTGGCCGTACCATCAAAGTATGGAATCTCTATCTTCCCTGCCCTTCGCTCAAACTCAATGTTGCCCCTGTGGTTTGTCCTAGGCTGGTTTTTGAACCTGAGTTGACAATACTGATATAGGGACATCTGTCTTTTAACTTTCATATCCAAGCTGTAGTATTCCCTGGTACTCCTGGCTAATTGTTCCACACAATCTTCAATCTGTTCATGCTGCCCTTACTCATATGTGAATGTGGGCATGTATGTTCTGGGGTTAGCTCTTCTACCTGAGTGTCGGCCTAGAGGTTCATCCGTGAACACTGGCACGTATGGCCTATGATTGGTCCTGCTACCCATCTGCCCATGGAACATGCCACCTCTAAGACTTCCTTCGGATCCTGGTGCTTTCTCCGGGTTATATCTGACTTCCTCATGGGTTCCAATGGACCCTCCAACCTCCTTATTCCCATATGTATCAGGATCTTTTCCTCAATGGGTTACTTGCATTATAAGGTCAATTATCCTAGTTTGGTTCTCGTTCATTTTCTGTAGATTCTCATCAACTTTCTTCAAGGTTTCAGACTTCAAGGTTTTAGAGATTTAGGCCTATCCCCTTCTGTTGGTTTCCTGATACTCATCCAACTATTGGACCAATGTGCTTTCTGTGTAGTTCATGTTTTGATGGAACTTACCAAATTCGGCTACTAAGAGAGCCAAGCCCTGAGGCTCATGGTCGTCTCCTGACCCTTCCATTTCTACCTCTATTTCACTGTTGTTTTTCTTCCTCTGACCCATAACAATTCCCCTATACCTCTGCATGCACTGATCTCTCCACAGGTTTGGAGGATCGAGGCTCTAATACCACTGTAATGATCGCAAGCCAATTTTTTTCTTGGAATCACTAACTACTACTGATCTATTGATGTGCAGGTATTTATTGAGTTATTAAGTGCATACAAGATTCATCAACACATGAAGATCACAATATATTCAAGATGTAGAAGCACAAGACCTTTTTATTATGAGCAATGTAAGATCAATACAATAGATGGCCAATCTGGCATAAACCTCAGATGGCCATACAAGCAATAGATATGAGCTACTACAAAATGCTCCCGAAAATACAAAATAAGCCTCCAAAGGCTGGATATACAATGAAGACTAAATCAAGTAGATCTGAGCCGTACTAATGCTCAACCTCCAAGCTGGAAAGTGCCACGCCCTGCTAGAATGCTGAAGCCCTCAATAATTCGGCCCTGCCACCAAAAGTGTCCAATCATCCCGAGAAATATGCCAAATGATAGATTGGGAAACTGTAAGGACAACCCAGATGTCCAAATTCCCAAATCCACTCTCAAACCCTGTAGATCTGAATTCCTCCACTGAATGGTGTGCCCCACTAGATGAATGAAACCCTAGCTGGTTCAGCCCTGATGAAGGAGGCCTCCAAATGGTCTAAAACTCTCCAAGAATATAGACCGGGCTATGAGAATCCCGTGGGAGAAGTTTCAGACTCAGATCTCAAGAAAATCTCCCTAGATCTGAGTTTTACTGAATCATAGGACGTCCCCTATCGCTCCAAGATGTCCCAATCTACAGACAAATGTAGAATGATGATAACCCTCCAGAAAATTCCTCAAACTGATGGTCCTGCCCCTGTAAACAAAACCCAACTATCAGAATGGCCCCAGGCCCTCAGGATAAGCTGGATCGAACCTCCCTCTAGATAATGGTGCGCCCTTGCTGGAAACACAAGAACAATACGAACTGCTACCTTGTGAAGCGCTAGATGGAGATGGGCTGAGACTAGAATGGTGTGGAGGAGTCTTTCATCCCCGAGACCAAGCTGCGGAACAAGGTGAGTGGATATTTCACCACTGAGTTGCTCACAAGGGTTTGTACAACAAAACCCCCAAACTGAATGCTCAAGAGTAATAGAAAATTCTAATCCAAAACCAGAATGAGTAATAGGTGCACCCCATCCTCTTACTTATACTTGTCCTTCTAATTCTCTATTGAGTTAGGTTAATTCCCAGGGTTAATCTTCTATTCTTCTGTTGAGTTATCTTTTACTCCTTTATCCTTTTCCTTTCTTATGTCAACTTAAAAATATAACTTTTAACTTCTTGACTTTCCCCCCTTCAATGTGAGACTATGACCCAGTGGGGGTGCCTAGGCCACTGAGTCTCCTCATCACCTCTCTAAGAGGTGGGGGACATTACAAGCAACCATAAAAGGATTTACCAAGAATTATACATGAAAAAAACTCATAGCCTAACATCAATCAATTCTTGGTGTATCATTCAAAGGTTCAGAGTATACCTTATAAAAATGAGCATCTTTAAAGCAACTATTTTATTGACATGAGATAAGCCTTAAAGAAAAATATCATTCTTAAAAATATTTGTAAGAACATTTATTCTCCTAGGGAAATAAGCCTTAAATTAAATTGTAATAAAGTCATAAGTTTCAATGCTTCATTCATGCTTTCAGTCATGAACGAAGCATGAAAACGAGAACTAGGAATAATAATAATAAAAAAACCTTTTTATAGCCAAAAACTCAACTTTCAAGTAGCAATATTCATGTGATAAAGCGGAGGAAGCTATGGAATTTATTATTCGTTGCTTAAGAGGTGAAAATACTATGGGGCTGCCAACAATGCCCTAAACAATTATGAAAAATAAAATGTTTCCACATTTTCGGGAGGGGATTTCAGTTGGGCTCGTTTCCCAACCTCCATGAGTCTATACTCAATGGAATTCAACCTCCTTAACCTCTTGAGAATGGTATAAAGACACCTTTGGGGGCATGGATGAGTAGGAAAACCTAGGTGAAAATTTATTATCCAATATTATTGTAAGAAGAGATTGATTATGCCCAAAATTATTGCAAGAATAACACGAGCCAAGAAAAATATTTTGGTACATGGGTATGGGTGGTATTCTAGTTGGTGTTGTTCTTTTGAAATCATGATCTTATTCTTTGGTATTCTTCATTGTTGGTTGTTGATTCCATGTTCCTCTAAATGCATGATCTTCTTCTTGATTCTTCTTTATTTATGGTTTCTGCATGTCCTCCTTTAGAGGCTCACATTCTTCTTTCTTGATGGAACCCTTGATAGTATTTGTATAACTTATTTTCTCTGCTTCATTTCCTGTCATCATAGAGATTGAACCCTCATCATCATTATTTTTTTTTCATCCAAGTCCAGACTTGTCATAGAATGGTTTTTTATTGTAGATGATTTCATTCAGTATTTTTGTGCTACTTCAAAATTTTAGTTGGATGTCCTTCTTTTGTAGATCTTTTCTGTAGAGACCATATAAATTTAACATCAAATAATTAATCAAACATAAACTGTAACAGTAATATCTACTTGATTTCAGTAACTCAGTAATTTCTTATAACTCAGCACATACGCATATAAATTTATCATAACAAATAATGATTCCATAACATAAATAAAACAAATACTTAATTTAAATTACCTTGGTCTGATGCTCACCCTCTGCTTTCCACTTGCCTTGTTGACCATTTCCGAACTGTGTAAACACTACCCAAAACCTTGTTCCACCCTACCAACTAGGACAACTTCCTAGCTCCAGGATATCATATGGATATCCTGGCCCCCGTGCCCAAAACCTCCAGCAAACTGGTGCCTGTACTGATCCAATCCAACTACAGAGCTCAACTCTCCTCTGTGCAATCCAAGAGAGACCTCCCCCAAAAATTCCCGTAGAATGGTAATGCCTCCTTCCTAAACCTCCTCCCCTCATATTTCTCCTTCACCGCCCTCCCTTTCATTTACTTCCTTACCTACCCATTTATTACCTTATCCCCTCATAATTAATATCTTATCCCTTTATATTCAATGTCTTATCCCTTTCCGTGTACGTAAGTCTTTAACAAATTAACTTATAATTTATTATCCTTATTAATTTAATACCCATGTCAATGAATGTAACATGTAATTAATTAATCAATTAATTAATCAAATTGAAACCATTAATTAATTAATAATTATTTAATTAGTATCATTATACCAATATTGTTTAATTAATACCATGTTAAGACAATTAATCCCCTAATTAATTTTTACTTAATAATTCTTAAGCATTTATTCAACTAGGGTTGTTACATACACCCACCCTTCAGGAAACTTCGTCCCGAAGTTAAGGTATCTTATGGTACAAGGAAAAGAAACATGGTTCACACATTCATAACAACTAATCGACATTATCAGTAAGTAAGTCAAGAAAACTCATACATACTAGTGTATATGTACAAGAAATGCATGTGTAGCTAGTACATACAATTCTAATGCATGTACTAATAATCAAACTGTCATCCTTTAGTAATTTATGTATGCATCCAATCCAGTCAGAAAGACTAGTCTTTTATAAAAGACAACAAACCAATCAATTGTTTGAGAAATCCTTTAATTACTATTATCCGGTTCAACAATTTTATTTTAAACAACTGTGGTTTAGTTACGTAATAATGAATATTCATATATACTCATTTTTTAATTTTTTTTTTGAAGGGAAAACATTAAATTCCACCACCAGATAGATCTCCATACCTTCTCAACTATTACTACTCATCCTTCCTCCCTAACCTACTTCCATATCCATTCCTATCCTTCCTCTGCTGGACTATCTTGGAGCATCAACTATATTGACCTAACTCCAAATAGAACCCATAAGTGGAAGTGTCACTATCTCGACCAAGCTTCCCCAGCAGGCATCTGACAATCATCATCACACGTCTTGGGGAGCGTGAACTAACATCGTCCTCCCATGACTTCAGGTTTCGGAGGATACACGGTGGGAAATGCCTCCACCCCTCCCAACAGGACTAGGGTCCACACCCTACAATGGAGGATACACAATGGCACTGTGTTGCTGGAGGTTTTGTCATCGTTTATTCGGTTTTGGGCAGTGTCATCACCTAAAATCATGCACTGGTCCACATATCATATAAATGCATCCAAACCAATATAAATTCCTCATAAAATATTCATACCATAGTGTTTCTTGGCTAGTGGTCATGATATCCACTTTCATCATCTTTATCCCTTGGCTATTTCATAGCCCATAACCTGCAGATTAGTCTGTAACACAAACTCATACATTTTTATGCATTATCATCGTGTAATTGCATACTATCATCATTTCAATTTGGTATCCCTATACCGATATATTAACATCAAAGTTTTCCAGTTAGAAATAGATCTCATAATATCCCATAATTCAATTTCGACACCCATTCATAAGATTATCATTTACCCAAAATAGATTGCATCATATCTAACATCATTCTAATAGTGTTTTAAACATTCATAAAATTATTCATTCTCACAATGTGTCGCATCATATACATCATCATCAATAACATTTAAACATTTGTAAAATTTACATGCACGTAGTAGATCGCATCATATATATCATCATCAATAACATTTAAACATTCATAAAAGTTCATAAATTTTAAAGTTTAAGTGTATCACTTAATAGTTTCACTGTGACTAGAAAATAAAGTATATAGGCCTCAGGTAATCTTGGCTGTCTAAGTCAAAAGGTGGCGTTACATACACCCAACCTTCGAGAGACATGTTCTCGAGGTGGTAAAAAAAGTGAGGGATAGTCTTGCCGTAGTGTCTCAGCGTCTTCCCAAGTAGCATATCTTGGACTATACTTGTCCCACTGGACCTTAACTTGGTCTACCAGATGGTTCCTGAGCTGTCGAACTCTACGGTCCAATATGCGTAATGGTTCTACCGTGAGGGTTCCCACGTCCGATACCTACAATTCCTTCCAATTTAGTTTATGTGATTCATCATCAACATAATGATGTAAAACAGATACATGAAATACATTATGAGTTTTATGCAAGTGGGGTGGCAGTACGAGACGATATGCAACGGGTCCAATTTTCTCTTGGATCCTGAATGGTCCTATAAATCAAGGTGACAACTTTGTCCCCTTCCCGAACCATATGGTACTCTTATTAGGCCTGATACGAATGAAAAAATGGTCTCCCACTTCATAACTTCGGTCGGTCCTATGTGCATCCGCATAGCTTTTCTACCTATCCTTTTCTTCCTTTAGTCTCTGCCTAATCTGAATCACCTGTTCCTCCATTTCTTGAATCAATTCTGGCCCAACTGTTACTCGGTCTTCTAGTCTATCCCAACTCAATGGCGTTTTGCATGGCCTCCCATACAAAGCTTCATAGGGTGGCATTTCGATGGAGCTATGATAACTGTTATTGTAGGCAAACTCTACCAAAGGTAGGTACTTCTCCCACTGGGTTTGATTATCCATTACATACATCCTAATCATGTCTTCCATGACTTGATTTACTCTCTCAGTTTGCCCATCTGTTTCAGGATGATAATTTGTGCTTAAGTTCAACTGAGTCCCCAACGTTGACTGTAAACTTGTCCAAAACCTAGAAGTGAATCTGGATTCCCTATCTGAAATGATCTTCTTAGGTATCCTGTGCAAATGGATAACCTCACTTACAAACACACGTGCCACATCAGTGACATCATAAGTGTCTCTAACCAGAATAAAATTAGCACTCTTGGTTAACTTATCCACTATCACAAGAATGGCATTGTGTCTATGGGATGTGAGCGAAAACCCCACAAAAAAATCCATAGAGATGACTTCCCATTTGGACATAGGAACATCATGTGGTTGTAGGAGGCCTGTCAGGTGATGGTGGTCAGCTTTCACTTGTTGACACTCCAGGAATTTGGCGACGAAATGGAACACATCGCGCTTCATGCCTACCTAGAAGAAGAGCTTCCTCATATCTGCGTACATCTTCTTCACACCCAGATGCACACAATAAAGTGCTCTATGGTCTTCCTTCAGTATGATGCTTCAAATATCCCCATTCTCAGGGATGTATATCCTTCCTCGATATTTTAACAGTCCGTCTGTTTCCAGACTATATCCTTCATACTTTGGATCTAACTGCCTCCCGCTCTGGAGGTTTGAAGTAACCCTTAAATACCAACTGTCTCATTGGAGTTGTGTCAACACATGTTCCCTCAGATTGACCTTTAAGTTTACCAAGGTGAAGATACATGGTCTCCTACTCAAGGCATCTGCGACCACATTTTCCTTTCCCTTGATGTTCGAAATACCAAAATCATACTCACTCATAAAATCACTCCATCGCCTTTGCCTGGCATTTAGATCTCTTTGAGTGAAGAGATGTTTTAAACTTTGATGGTCTATTTTGAGCTCAAAGTTTCGCCCCACAAGATAGTGCCTCCAAAGTTTTAGAGCTAGCATTACAACTACCAACTCTAAATCATGAGTCGCGTATAGCTCCTCATGTTTCTTCAACTTCCTTGACGCATAAGCTATCACTCCTCCATCCTGAATTAGCACAACCCCTAACCCTTGCTTCGAGGCATCCGTGCAGACTGTGAAGTCCTTTTCCATATCTGACACTCGTAGAATTGACGCACTAGTTAGTAACATCTTAAGCTCAATGAATGCACTATCACATTCTTCTGTCCATTCATACCTGACCCATTTGCGTTGCAAAGTGGTTATGGGTTTCACTATTTTTGAGAATCCTTCCACAAATCTCCGGCAATAACCCACTAGCCCCATGAAGCTCCTCACCTCATGGGCATTTTTCGGCACTGGCCATTCCATAATGGCCTTTTACCTTTTCTGGGTCCACATAGATTCCTTCGTCGGAAATGATATGACCTAAATAGTGGATCTCTTTCTGGAAGAAGGAACACTTCCACAACTTCCCATACAATTTTTTCTCTCTAAGGCAGGACAACACTATTCGCAAGTGTTCCTCATGTTCTCTTTCATTCTTGGAATAGATGAGGATGTCATCTAGAAAGACTTGTACAAAACGGTCTAAGTACTTCTAGAATACGCCGTTCATGAGGCTCATGAATACTGTTGGCGCATTGGTCAATCCAAAAGGTACTAAAACGAACTCGTAATGTCCAAACCGAGTTCGAAAGGAAGTTTTTGGGATATCACCTTCCTTATTCCTTAACTGATGATACCTTTATCTCAAATCAATATTATAGAATATCGCTGCTCCTTTCATCTGATCGAAGACTTCATCTATTCACGGCATTGGGTACCTATTTTTCACTGTAGCACGGTTCAAGTCCCTGTAGTCTATACAGAATCATAAGGATCCGTCCTTCTTCTTTACAAAAATTACTAGTGTGCCCCAAGGTGAGACACTGGGCCTTATTAGCCCTAAGTCCAGTAACTCTTTCAACTGAATTTGCAATTCACAAAGTTCCAGTGCTGTCATTCGATATAGAGTCTTGGATATTGGTTCTGCACCACGTTTTAGCTCAATAGTAAAATCAAGCTCCCTCTCAGGAGGTAACCCTGGTAACTTGTTCGAAAAAACATCCTGAAATTCTGACAATACCAGGTACTGATCCAATGAGGGTCCCTTCCTTTCATTCACTTCTTCCACTACATACAATCGACACCCTTGCCTCAAGCATCGCTTAACCTTCATAGTTGATATAAAGCGTAACGACACTTTTCTCTGTACACCCTGGATCTCCACTGGTCTTCCTTCGTCGTCGATACAAAGCACCCTCTTTGCGAAACAATCTACCAAAGCTCGGTGAGCTGCTAACCAATCCATTCCAATGATTAGGTCATATGCCCCAAGAGCAGTGACGTATACCTTAAACCTGGTAGTACACACTCCCAGGTCTACTATACAATTATCAACACTAGGTCCTACCGCTTGTTTTTCCCCTGAAGCCATCTCGACTTGTTTAAAGTCATCATGCTCGTAGGCTGCCAACCCACTCTTTTCTAATGCAGATGGTGAAATGAAACTATCCATCGCACCAGAATCAAACAAAATATTAACATTAATATGATTTAGCATACCTGATGACTCCACCACTGTGGATTGATGTTCAGCCTGGTGATTTTTAACCGCTGCGTAAATCTGGTGGCTGCTACTTGCTCTCCCCATCAGTGCCTTTCCTTCTCTATGCACGAACCTTGATTGTAACTCTGGGCAGTCACACTGGTAATGGGGTCCTCCGCACCCCCAACAGGTAACACGAGATTGAACCTGTGCACTATTATGTGACTGTCTCTAAAATGAGTTCCTTCCCTTGGAACCCCTGCCCCTACTCGCTGTTCCCTGAGATGGTCGTGGACCTGTCTGCGCCGTTGGCGATGAACGAGATGCTACACTCCCTACCATTGAAATCCCTGTGGCTACTGTCCTTGGAGCGACTCTGTTACCATATGGCGATGGCCTTGAGCCCCCTCCCTTAGGAAAAGTCCTCGGGGCCTTCCCTATGAATCCAGGACGATGCGGAAATGTCGGTCTTGTACCCCCGGTCAAGTTCATGTGTTCTTCCACATAACGCGCATTTTCCACCGCCTCCGATACTGAAGACGGTTTCCACATCCACACCATAACTCTTATCTTAGGGTTCAATCCATAGACGAAGCGCTCTGCCTGTCGTTGGTCATTATCCATATACGAAACATATTTGACCAATTCCATAAATCTGATCTCATATTCATCTACAGTTTTGTTTCCCTGTACTAAGGCATGAAATGCCCCTACCTGTTGTTCCTCGTAGTATGCTGGTAGATATTTCATTCAGAACCTCTCCTCGAAAAGTTCCCAAGATACTGTGTTTGGGGTAAGGTGCAGTTGTCTTTCCAGGTTGCCCCACCATTTCAAGGCGTTGTCTCTTAACTGAAAAATTGTGATCTTTGCCTTTGAGTTGGACGCATAGTCCCTTAAGGAAAAACACCTTGTCATTCCTTCCAACCATGCTTCCGCGCGTTCACTGGCGCAACCCCCGGCAAATTCCAGAATTTTGATCTTCTGCAATTCTCGCGTGATGTCTTCAGGTGGAGGTCCTCCCCCTGAATCCCTTGACACTTTTGGATTACCCATTCCAGACAGTGGGGGTTCCACTTCAGTCCTTGCCCGTTGTCACCCCTTTAAAGTCTCATTAATGGCTTCCAACGAGCGCAGTATGAGGGCTAGTTCGAGCGATGGTGGTGGTGGCACTGACGGTGTTGGCGGTGCTTGCGACAACGCTCCCTTGCCTCGACTCCCTCGAGTCTTGACCATCCTGTATGCTTTAACCTGCATCAACCAAGTTGTCAGGGTGAGTTCAAGGATGTTTCAAATTGGTGCTACTCAAACTAGAAATNGAAAAAAAAAAAAAACTATTGGTTCCCTTGCCCTGTAGCTACGCTAGTCTTGCACCATACTTGCCAATTCCTATGCTTACTCTCCTAGTGCATATGCCGCCTCCTTCTCACTTGTCCTAGTCTAAGCCCTTTTAACTTTTCACTCACAACTAAATATCCTTCGATGCTTGACTCGGGAGCTTTTGCTTGGCGTGCAGTGTTGGCGTTGTCGATTGCTACATTGTGATTTAGCGTTGACATTGACTGGTGGAATGGAGTGGAGGGACTTGGCGCTCGGCTCCACGAATTGTGTGTACGGTCTCGTGAACCTGACGCTTGGACAATCAGAGTTTATACTTGGGATACAAATATTAGCGGCGCCAAATAAGCCTTTACCTTGATTTCCGGTGCATTCACTAATTATGATTCAACTCGGTCAGCTGGCTCTGGATCAATGGGTTAGGTAATAAGCCAGTAGTATTAATCTTCATACTGTATCTTCCTGATAATAATACCACTCTAATCCCCTAAAGTGTTACCGTTAATCTAAATAAGTATAAGAACTTATTTGTAAAGACTTATGAGGGCGCATTGGCATTAGTGCTCTTCTCAAGGTGCTTCGCTTGGTGGGTGGTCTTGGGTTCAAAACCCATGGACCCTCTAACATTTAATTAACTTTAATTAAACTTACTAATTAAACTTTTTTAAACTTAATAATTACACTTTAATTGAATCTTTGATTTGAACTTTTTTTTTTTTTAATTTATCAAATGATATATATATATATATATATAATATTTCATAAATGATATTTAATTAGACTTGAGAGAAGTTTTCAACATAAATTTGTTTT
>WSFP011491110.1:0-14844 GCA_009831015.1 Picea engelmannii
GATGTGAAAACTCAGTTGTCCTCTAAATTTGACATGAAGGATCTCGGTGCTTCAAATTTCATTTTGGGCATGGAAATTAAAAGAGATCGGAAAAGAAGAAAAATCTTGTTAAATCAGAGAAAATATGTCGAGACAATATTGCAAAGGTTTAATATGCAGTAATGTAAACCGATCAAGGTTCCTATTCCTGTTAGTGTAAAGTTATATGCGGATCAATGTCCCAAGACACATGAAGAGGAGGACATGTCTCGTGTTCCATATGCAAGCGCAGTTGGCAGTTTGATGTATGCAATGATCTGTACTAGATCGGACATTGCACATGCAGTGTGAGTTTTGAGCAGGTATATGTCAAAACCAAGGAAGGAGCATTGGACAACAGTAAAAAGGGTTTTCAGGTATTTGCGTGGCACTACTAGCTATCGATATGCTACGAAGGAAGATCGGGATTGGACAAAGTGGTGGATATACATGGCTTTGTGGATGCAGAATGGGTTGGAGATCTGGATCGTAGGTGATCTACAAGCGGGCACTGGGTATGTGTTTAACCTATTTGGAGGAGCAATAAGTTGGATGAGAAAAAGACACGCTGTAGTGGCACTTTCAACTACAGAAGTTGAATACATGGCAACCACTCATCCAAGTAAGGAAGCAGTATGGTTACAAAGATTGTGTTCAGGTATTGGGTTGATACAACACGCTGTAAGGATAGAGTGTGACAGTCAGAGTGCAATTTTTCTGGCTAAGAACTTGACTTATTATTCAAAGACAAAACATATTGATATTCAATATCACTTTGTGAGAGACATGATTGAAGAAAAGAAAGTATCACTGATGAAGGTGGGTACTTCGAAGAATTTTGTAGAATCATTAACAAAGTCTATGAGCACTTGAGAAGTTCTCTTGGTGTAGAGGATCCATGGGCATTGTTGCCTTGGATTGTTGACTATGTAACCCTGTAACCCCCTGTATGTAAAGAAAACAACAAGTGGGAGAATGTTGGGTATGTGTTATATTCTTTGCACGAGTAGTAGTGTCCATGCGTTGCATCGGGCACGCAGGCGGGTAAGAGGGGGGGTGCAGGGGCAATGCCCCTGAAATTTGTTTTTGCCTCGAAAAACATGTCACATATTTAGGTGGTTTTTCGGCACATGGTTTTTTGCCGATGGTTTTCTATTTTCAGTTAATGAATTAGGGTTGTTGACTAATCCAAGTCATTGGGTTAGGGTTTTGGATGTCGCTGGCTCCTATATGTATATTGCATTGTAAACAATGTATTATGATGAATGAATATAGAGTATGCTGGTTTTCCTGGTTTGGGTTTCGAGGGGAAAAATCTGTATCTAATGTTTGTATTTGCCATTATATCTTTTTTGTTCTTTTACTGAAAATCTGTTTGCAGTAAATATTGTACAAGGTTAAAATCTACAATATGGAAGATTGTTTTCAACATGCATATAGTTGTTTTAGGTAGAGAGGTAGACTAGCGAGCTCTAGTCATAGCTGAGGACCAAACTGTCACTCCAAAGGGCACCTCATCTAACCCCATTCAACGAGATGAAAAGGATGAAGCCCTGATCAAGATCTAGAAATGTTAGCTTCATTTTCAATTCTATGAGATATGATGATGTATACTCCTATTTTGTTTTCTAATAACTATTACTAAATACTACATCCTTAGACATAGTAGTAAATATATTATGTCTAGTGATAATCAAACTCTCCAAACTAATCCAAAATGCTATGTGTTTTACATTGACATTTTTTTTTTTAATTAATATGTACTTAATTTCCATAGTAATAAATTACAAATAGTTTTACTTATACTCTTATAAATACTCTCTTAAGAAAAAAAAAATCCAAATCAATTTACCTTTTATTTATTAGCCTGCATCTTTTAAGACAATCATATCACCTAGTGCCTTTTGTGGAGATCATCCCGACCTGTACCTTTCAATGGAATTCCTTTCAATGAATAATGTGTCACGTTCCATGCAATAACCACCCCTCCAAATGAATGGCAAACAAAAACATGACCATACATACCCATAATTGTGAGGTTATTTTCTACAATGTTCAATAGGATTTTGTATACAAATTCGACGTGCCATAATGAATGGGATCTATTTATACATTGTTTCCTTAAATTGTGACTCCTTCCCAAAAATACATTGTTTCCTTAGGATTCCTTCCCAAAGGAAAATCAAAGTTGTAATTGGTATTATTATTTTTATATTTAATTTATTTGTATGATAGATAATATTTTTATAAAATGATATTTTCTCATTAAAAATATAGATATTTTTAGACATCTCATATACAAAAACAAGATACGCAATATAGAAGACAAGAGGGTTCTTAAGATTATTTCAAACTCTAATAAAAAACACTTGCAATTCAAGCAAGTTGTGTGTAAAGATGTCATGTCTTAGCTAAATCTTTTAAAAAACAAGAAAAATATCTTTATGCAAAATACTTATAATATTAAAAACATTATTACATATAAATTTAGGGAGAAATTGTAATAGGTGATCAACCTAATCTAGAAGATTAAAAGTATCTTTTGCTTTGATTAGCTTAAAGAAAAAAATCGATATTACTAAAATAAGATTAAACTTTCATGAACCAACAATTCCCAAAATTTTGTTGATTAAAAGAATTTGTCATCTTTATGACATTAACAAAGTAAATAAAAAACACTCTTAAATGAAATATACATACACCCACATTAAATCATAATTTCAAAATATTATAAAATAAATCAAGTAATTTCTCAGATATTTAAAAATAAGATAAAAACAAATTTAATCTCAATAAACATCAACCATCATCATAATTATTTAATTTACTGAAATATAAAATATATACACAATAAAAAAAAATTATAATTTATAATACAAATTAAACTTAAAATAACACTAAATACATATTCTCAATCATTAAAACCACTTTAAATTTATATTATATTTTTCATATATATATAAATACTTCAAACATATATACATGAATTCACTGAATCGAGACAGAGGTATATATTCATACATAAATTTATTGAATCGAGACAGAGTTATATATACATACATAGATGCGGTCACGACAGAGATATATACTATATATGCATACATAGAAACAGTCAACCGAAAGAGGGCCAAAGGCCTAAAGAGAGTTTTCTTTAGATCGACGAGGCCTGACCGTCGGTCTGTTATTTAACTCAAAACACAATTTAAAACTGAACAAGCATACTGAAGTAGATATGCAATGAATATATGCTATTCTTTCTCTGGTCTGTTGCCATCCCATGTCAACACGATGTCTTTGAGGCCGGGCCTCAGATCTTGGCTGCAAAACTTACTGTATTCCAGTGTATCACCGCCGGTCTTCCGAAGCTCTACCACGAAGAGAGAGGGCGTGACTTCGAAAATCTCGGCATCGATCGACAAATGCCCCTTCCGCCCCTGCTCCGACCCCTGCAACTTCGCCTTGAAGTCCTTCGACTTCTTGAAGCTGAACCGGAACAGACTGGCAATCTCCTCCAGCTTCGACATTATGTTCGACGCCGGCTGAGTCGACGTGAACCTCGATTCGTCCTCCTGCTTCAACACATCGTTCTTGAACAGCCCGGAGAGATTGAACCCCGGCGAGAGGGAGATTATGTCGAAGGCGTTCAGACAGGCCGGCTTCGGTACGCAGAAGGCCGAGTCGACATCGTCGAGGAGTCCGACATTGACATCAGTGTCGGCTTGCGGGCGTTTGAAGCCCAGGCGGAACCAGGGGACCTCTATCAGCTGCGGAATGGTGATCCTCGTCTCTGGGTTGGGGTCCAGCAGCCGGAGGACGAGTCGCCGTGCTTCCCAGGAAAACCAGGTCGGGCACTTGAAGTCCCCCTTGTAGATCTTCTTATACATCACCATTACATTCGCGCCCTGGAACGGCAGGTAGCCCGCCAGGAGCACGAACAGAATGACCCCGCACGACCAGATGTCCGCCTTGGCGCCGTCGTAGCCCTTCCTGATAATGACCTCCGGTGCGACGTAAGCCGGCGTGCCGCACGCCGTGTGGAGAAGGCCGTCCTGCCGGAACTGTTCCGGGAGTGCGCTGAGGCCGAAGTCGGAGACCTTCATATCACCGTTGTCTAATAACAAATTCTCCAGCTTCAAGTCCCGGTGGTACACACCCCGGCTGTGGCAGAAATCCACCGCGCTAATCAGCTCTTGAAAATACTTCCTCGCCTCCTCCTCTTCCAGTTTCCCCTTTTCAACAACCTTGTTGAAGAGCTCACCGCCCTTAACGTACTCCATCACGAAGTAAATCTTCGTCTTGCTCGCCATGACTTCGTAGAGCCGAACGATGTTGGGGTGTCGGACCAATCTCATCACCGAGATTTCCCGTTTAATCTGCTCGATCATGCCGACCTTGAGGATTTTTTCCTTTTCCATGGCTTTAATGGCCACGCTCTCGCCGGTTTTGAGGTTTCTGGCGTAGTAGACCTTGGCGAACGTCCCTTGCCCCAACAGGCGCCCTAATTCATACCTCCCCATCAGAATATTGTGCTTCATCTCCATCTCTGCTCAGGGAAAAAATCACAAATCCGTCAGTGGGTGAAAGCTGCTGCTGCTCAGCTGTCTTGCATATGATGGGTTTATGCGATTTCTAAGCCGAGACCTTGTTCTCCGATATGCACTCCATTCCAAACGTCGTGAGTGTTTCTGCTCATGTTCTGCCTCTTCTCTTTGCACGCGAGCTGTGCTTGAGCGCGGCCACTGACAGCCTGAACATCTGGCAGGTGCATCTTACAGCATTCTCTGTATATACAAATTGCTTTTGTGAATATATAAATCGGTTGGGGAAATGTAGAGGAGGATATCAGCTGCAACTAAAATGCAATGGAGGTGTTCTGCAAGGAAGGAAAAAAAGACAACCAGGAAGGCAAGGGTTAATGGAGTTGTTCTGTAAGGAAGGCAAAGAAACACAACCAGGAAGGCAAGGGGTTAGTGGAGTTGTTCTGTAAGGAAGGCAAAGAAATGCAACTAGGAAGGCAAGGGGTTAGTGGAGTTGTTTTGTAAGGAAGGCAAAGAAATACAACCAGGAAGGCAAGGGGTTACTGGAGTTGTTCTGTAAGGAAGGAAAAGAAATACAACCAGGAAGGCAAGGGGTTACTGGAGTTGTTCTGTAAGGAAGGAAAAGAAATACAACCAGGAAGGCAAGGGGTTAATGGAGTTGTTCTGTAAGGAAGGCAAAGAAATACAACCAGGAAGGCAAAGGGTTAATGGAGTTGTTCTGTAAGGAAGGCCCAGGAAGGCAAGGGGTTAAAGGAGTTGTTCTGTAAGGAAGGCCCAGGAAGGCAAGGGATTAATGGAGTTGCTCTGTAAGGAAGGCAAAGAAAGACAACCAGGTAGGCAAGGGGTTTGGGGTTTTCACTCTGGTTCGAATGAAGAACGATACCGACATTTTATACAGGATCAGTAGTTATTGTGGACCTCTCACTTGCATTGTGACAACGGGGATCTCCCGAAATTATTGGGAGAAGTTATCTTTCAATCCACTCATATTTTTAGTTGTAATGCTTAGTCATTTTTAGGACACAGGTCTTTCACTTTCCTACTTACCCTTCCGCAGTGAAAGCTATGCTTAGTCATTTGTAGGACACAGGCCTTTCACTTTCCTTCTTACCCTTCCGCAGTGGGAGCTATGCTTAGTCATTTGTAGGACAGAGGCCTTTCACTCTCCTACTTACCCTTCCGCAGTGGAAGCAACGCTGAGTCATTTGTAGTATACAGGCCTTTCACTTTCCTACTAACCTTTCCGCAGTGGAAGCTATGCTTAGTCATTTGTAGGACACAGCCTTTCACTTTCCTGCTTACCCTACGTGTCTTCAATACATTATTTTGAATTAAAAGAATTACAAAAATTGAGAACTAAAACTTTTTACAATTTTTTTTAATAAAAGATATGGGTTAAATACATGATTTTGAATATTTTTTTAATTAATTAAAGTTTTTTGATAATTTAATATAATCTAATTTTAAGTTATTATCAAGTAAGATATTAAATTGGTCTATGAAATCTTTTATTGGTGGAACAAGACACTATGCTTCTTTTAATGGAGTTAACCACCACCATCTCCTATATATATATATATATATTCAACATTTTATAAAGAATAAGTAATTATTGTAAAACTTTTAATTGTAGTCCTTTGGATGGGGTGACAAGTGGATGATAATGGGAGCCAGGTGGTGCCAGACAGCGCATGGAGCTATTAATCCCTGTTGCCAGCTTCTCGTCCCCCCAGTTCGAATGACCCGTATTCACTCCGGCTTAATGGGGGTGCGCTAGGCACTCCAAGGAGAATTAAGGGAGCCATGCGTGAACCAGGTTGGGTGTACCTGCACCAGGGTTGCAGTCACCTTGGCCTTCATGGCTCCCACCCACGTCAACTCGCAAGGTTCTATGAAGGTTGGGATGCCAAACCGTTCTCTCATTCCTCCTTGGCATCTTGCCCGTCTGCTCCTCGACCTTCTCTGGATCTTCCATAGCCTTTTTGCTTTGCGCCTGCTCACGACCATCCCTCCTCTGTTCATCAAAGCTCGCATCATGCCCAGGGAGCGAGGCAAGTCCAGGAGAGGCCCATTGTATTACAATGCCTTCACTAGATGCAATCATCTCCCCCCCTCCTAGCTCACCCTCATTATCACCAGTCGTCTCAGGCCTCAGCAAAACTAGCCCCCCACCCCAATTCCCACCAATGATCTTGGTAGCGGTCCTTTCATGGAAGAATTGCCCCCTCCCGAGAATTCTTCCCCTCTGCCCAGCCGCAACCCTGAAATTGACCCTCCAAGAGCCCACTCTCTAGACCATTTCTATGGCACCGGTTCCTGTGTGGTAGAGGAAGAGATTTCCCCCAGCTGGCAAGTGGCAACTCCCTTGACAGCAATGGCAATGGTGGACGTAGAACATGACGTAGTGGATATAGTGGAAGCAGGGGGCGCAATGGACGCAACGGAAGAAATGGACGTAGACATGACGGAGGAACCGCCTCTGCCCACCCCAATTCGATTTGCAGATGAGCACCTTGAGCTCATCTTCGAGCTGCGGCAAAAAATGGATGACCAGGTCCATATCCAAAACTTCTTGGGACATCGCTTGGACCTCCTGATGGACGCGATGACAACTGCTTCAACTAGCAAACAATGTCCAACCTGTGGACAATTTTTTGTCCCAGCCTACAGCGCCCAAGGACGGTCGAGCCCAAGCTAGCTCTCTCAAGTTTTATGGTTTATTTTACTTTAGTAAATTTTGTGGAGAATTAAAATTCTCTGTCAAGCTCTGTAACGCAGTGGGCCATGACCACTGCACAGTACAACATTCTGATCTTTTTTGTTAAAAACAATTTCAGTTACAGTCATAGATACACTTGATTCTGATGGCCACCTGTCCTAGTTTCCCTGTTGTGGCGGGGCAGGTGGCAAACTCTTGTTTTTGTATTGACACGTAAATATGTGAATATCAATATAATGCTCTTTTATTTAAAAAAGAAAAAGAAAAAGAAAAAAACTCTTAATTATAATGTCAAATCCCACTAATATGATTGGTTTTCAAGGACTTCTTTTGTAGAGTTACACATGCCAAAGGTTGATGTGCCCTCACACAAAATTTATAGATAATTTTAACAACTTAAATGTCCTAAACAACGGCTCAACAAAATAAAAAATCTACATCCATTTAAATTTCAAATTTATCAAATATCTAAAGATTTAATTTGTACTTTTTGAAATTTAACCCGTAATATTCACCCTCAAACTTTGCATATAAAATCAATTTTTTTTTAGTGAAAATTCATAAATTAACAAATATCTTAATTGTTGTTTATAATTATCAAGGTGGAAATTTTAGATCACTTCATTTGGAATAGTTATGGAAATTTTGGTTATCGTTAAAGCTACTTTCTATGCATTTGGACTATTAGACTTGTTCCATGTATTACTATTTAAAAAATGGATTTTGATTATTAAAATATTGATTATGAATTATTTTAATCATTAAATATAATAATTAAAGTGTTTATGATTTTATGATTAGTTATAATTGTCATAAAAAAATTTGGACATCAATTATGTAGACAAGTTTGAAATATTCAAGGTTTCAAGTGGACACTCCACCTATCATCAGAAATCATCAGGGACAATAAAAAGCTCAATACACTTTTCTTATTGTTAAACTATTGTTGTCACACATGATGGGTAAAGTGTCCACTCGAAATTTTGGACGTTTCAAAATTTTCCACAGAATTTATCTCCAAATTTTTAAAATCAAAACTATCAAATTAACAAGTAGATGAAATTTTCAAAACATGCCAACATCACTTTCTTTGTAGCATCTCAACATTCTACAATCAAATTCTACATCTATCCTTATAAGTCCAAACAACAACTCTACCAAAATAAGATTCCTTAAGTAATCAAATTCTATATCTATCCTCATAAATCCATACAACAACTCTACCAAAATAGAATTCCATAAATTCATACAACAACTCTGCCAAAATGGGGGTTCTTATGTCTATCCAAATAAGTCCATACAACAACGACCAAAATGGGTTCTACCCAAATTGTAGTCCTTAATCTCCCTTACCCAAAATATACATTCACTCTTATAATACATATAAATATATAATTTAAAACATCAAACTAACATACTTTATAGCATGACAAGTAGATGAAATTTTCAAAACATACCAACATCACTTCCTTTGTAGCATCCCAACATTCTACAATCAAATTCTACATCTATCCTTATAAATCCAAACAACAACTCTACCAAAATAAGATTCCTTAAGTAATCAAATTCTATATCTATCCTCATAAGTCCATACAACAACTCTACCAAAATAGAATTCCATAAATCCATACAACAACTCTGCCAAAATGAAGTTCTTATGTCTATCCAAATAAGTCCATACAACACACCTCTGCCAAAATGGGTTCTACCAAATTAGACTCCTTAATCTCCCTTATCCAAAATATACATTCACTCTTATAATACATATAAGTATATAGTTTAAAACATCAAACTAACATACTTTATAGCATGACAACATTATATAATCAAATTCGATGTCTCCCCCACCACAAGTCCCTACATTGGGGACCCTTGGGCTTCCTAACCAAGTACTTTATGCAGCCTCTTAACACCTTGCAAATAAGGTCCACCTACTAAGATGGGGACCCCTTAGGCCTTCCTACCCAAGTACCTTATGCAACCACTAAACACCTGGCAGATAAACCCCACTTTCACATCCAAACTAAACACCTGGCAGATAAGCCCCACTTTCACATCCAAACTGACAGTGTCCATGTGGGATCATTCCCATCCATCGTCATCTCCATAATGGCATCGTAGGAAACACAATAATGTGTGGTCATATGGTCATTGGGCCACCTTTCCACCTTGTTCTCCTTAATGGACTTATGAGCCCTTGGTGATGTGAGGTCAATGACTAATGTCCTATCTATGTTGGAAAATGACGACTAAAGTTGTCAATGTCCTATGATCTTAGGTCGTCCGTCATTGTCCTTATTTATTTGCTTCATAATTGGAGATTAAAATAATATAATAACATGGCCCTATGACACTTTGTACATTTTCAATTTAATGTTTGTCATTCATAGTTTGGTATTAAAATAATATAATAGCATGGCCCTATGACAATTTGTACATTTTTAATTTAATGTTTGTCATGAAAGATGATGGTGATAGATTTGGCATCTATCATTCTTATCATAAGAGCACTTTATGTAAGATCTCTGTTTTTGTTTATTTTGAAAGTAAAACCAGATAAAGTAATTTTTTATAACTTTCAATGCAATTGATAAGAGAGATGTTTATATCTATATAGATATTTTATGAGTTTTATCTAAAATCTGATTAGAAATTTAATAAATTACATATTTTAGTGGTTGAGATTATATATTTTAAGTGTTTTAGAGTTTTTGAGGAGTTGAATTGATTTATACATTCAAAAACGCTAAACAATGTGAAATTGTGATTTCACTCAAAATTACTTTATCGATTTCCATGATAGTTGTCGTAAAATTGTGATTTCCCCCAAAATTATGTGGCTAGATTTCCATGATAGTTGTTGGAAACTTAACAACTTAGAAATTGATTTTTACATTTAAAAATGCAATTTAAACAATGTAAAAGTAAAATTGTGATCTCACCCAAAAAAAAATAATTTATACATTCAAAAATGCATTTTAAACAATGTAAAATTGTGATCTCACCCAAAATTATTTTGTCATCCAATAATAGTTGCCATAAAATTGTGATTTAGTCCAAAATTATGAAAGTTAAATGTTTTATTATTTTGATTGTTTTTCATCATCTAAACTTAGTTATAATTTTTTTTGTTTAAATTGTAATTTTGGATTATTAAAATTAAAAATAAATTTAACACTTTTAAATATGCTGATTACAACTTAACATGAATATGCTTATTGTAATTTATTTAAAAAAATAATTTAAAAAAATAAAAAATAATTTAAAATAATTAAAAAAAATAAAAAATAAAAAAATATCAATTTCTCTTTTTATTTTGAACTACTTAAAAAAAATCAAATTCATAAAATATTTAACTTAAGATCGATACTCTCATAATGAACCTAATAGAAGATTTTGTTCTCAAGTTGAAATCATTTTATATTTATTACAAAATCAATCATTATTAAAATAACAACAAATAATTATTTCACTATTTAAAATTATCTACCCAAAACATTTAACTAAAATTATTTAAAATTATCTATACCAATTATCTACACAAAACAGTTAACTAAAATTATCTTTGACTAATGTAAAATGGTCTTTAACAATTAATGAAAAACATGTTACGTATATTTACGTAAAATTAAAATTAATTATAATATCAACATGAATTTTTTATTTCTGTTTTTTATCCAAAGTTTAATTTAACCACAATAATAAAAACAATTGCTCTTTAAAATATGCATCAGAGTAAACGCAAAAGTTGCTTTCTTATAAAACATAAGAAGTTAAGAAAGCTTATGAAATAGGTACTCCGTGCATTTATTTAAAAAAGAAAATGTATTTTAGGCATCCTTATACCTTGAATGGTAAGTAAATCATTTAAAAATTAATTAAAGTTTAAATAATAATAAAATTTATTGTTAAACTTCGTTTTGAGTTTATTATGAGTAGAACATTTTTATTTTAACAATATTTTTAAAATTATTAATTTAAATTATAAAAAAAAAAAACTAATGATTTTTTGGAGTTTTTATGGATATTATTTTTTTATTGTTGGAACTCTAGATTTGAGTGATTAAATCTGTATTATTTGAATTCCCTACAGGTTTTCGAGGGTGTTGAATCCATTTATGTATTAAAAAATGCAATTTAAACAACAAAAAAATGGAGATTTCACCAAGATTCCACTGAAAATGCCTAAAAAAAATACATTAAAATATAGATCTCTAACACAACCTATTATCTTACCATGGTCAAGAAAATATTTAATATATATTAAAAAATAAAATTTAACTTATCATTATTTGATTTCCAAGTAACATATGCTATACACATCACCAAGTAACATACGCTATACACATTTAAACTATTAAAGAAGAGATGATAGCTCAATTGTGTATAACATTAAGTTTTTGAATTGGATTGATTTCAGTGGTTAAATTCATGTTGGCATTTTGCATATGAATCACATGTAGAGAGGAAGTAGAATAGAAGCATTGAGGGGATTCTATATGGGCGTTGTTATGCTAAGACCAACATAGACCCAACATAGACCCAATTTAACTCTAGTTTTACGAAGTGTCGAGAGGGATCAAATCTCTCGAGGTGCAAACCCTTCCTCCTTAACCCATTTCATTTTGCAAAAGGTTAGAGCCAACATATACAATTTTCATTTACTTAATTTATTATTATTATTATTTAAGGGTCACACGTGTCAGCTCGACGTTGAGTTTAGGCATGAAATCACACATAGACCTAATATTGGGTTGTAGAATGCACCTCTCGGTACAATGAAAAAACTCATCGAGTTTTTGTTCAATACAAAGCGGTAGAAGGTATAGGGGAAGAGAGTACATTCAAGATGTCGGATGTTTGCAGGGTTATGTGCGGAATTAAGGATCCGACCCAATATATTTGGACCAATATCCACCCTCATATATGAGGGTGGGGGTAAGGGTGGCGGTAGTAATAGAGAAAACATAAAGGTGAAGGAAGACTATTAGAATTTATGTGTTTTATTTTTTTGGATTAAAATAATGGTTACGATTCTTCTCCTCTTAGTTTATTAGCGGTTCACAATTATCATGTCATATATAATCTAAATCATTCATAGTAAGCAATATATGTTAGATTAATATTAACATGATGATTATTTTTTAAAGAGAAGAAGGTTACACATTTTACAAATTTGATGTTTCCAGTTTATCATCATCGAAAATCAACCATTTTAAATTTTGATAAAATTATTTCTTTTAATGAAAAATAGATTCAACACCCTTAAATACCCTTATTAAAAATAGATTATGCGATATTAACATTCAATATATGCAATTTTATTAATTCAAAATGATTCTTACCATATTTTAATCAATATATTCTCTACTTCGTGGATGATATGGGATGTTAAACCGTGATCCCATGGACACAAGGCTCGAACCCATGACCTTTCCCCTAACCGAAAAAGTATTTGCACGTCTTACCAACTATGTTATCCCATAAGGCTATTAGGATTGATTTCTTGCAGCAAAGGGTCATAACATGTAACATTATGGAGATGGAGAAAAAAAGATTTTGTGTTTAATTGAAAGTTACCATAAAACATTTAATGATATTGTATAGGATTATAAAATTCTCACAAAAGAGGATTTTGAATTTAAATTGAATGTAACCAAGGTTGTTCTGGGAACAAAATTAAGGAGACGCATCATATACTTCGTTGTGGATAATGTAGAGAATAGCTTGGTAGCTAAATAATAACATGGCATCCTATGTGGAATTGGAGAAGAAATATTCTCACTCATTGTGAAGGAGGAAATAACCATAGGCCCACTTTGTGTTTATATCAAACAATGGGCAAATCAAATCAAGTTGTAGTGTCTGAAGGTACATTAATCTAAATTTAATTAATGTCAAATCAAGTTGTAGTCTCTGAAGATACATTAATCTAAAAGTAATTAATGTAGTTAATGTCAAATCAAGTTGTAGTCTCTGAAGATACATTAATCTAAAGGTAATTAATGTAGTTAAATCTTCTTGCTCATTCTCATCTACCCCGGGAAAAGTTAAGATATATATGAAAGTCTTTTGAGTAAAGAGAGGGTTGAGTAAAGAGAAGGTTAAGATCATAGAGTTTCTTTTCCTTCACAATTTTTTAAATAAATCAATTTAAGATTTCACTTTCATTAATTTCCCCTATGGCTTAGTATTTTTTTATGTTCTTTTTTAAATGTTATGACTATGAAGACAATGCATTGACTAATCTTTCCTATGGCTTAGTATTTTTTATGTTCTTTTTGTAAATGTTATGACTATGAAGACACTGCATTGACTAGTCGTTCCTTTTCATTATGCTTCCAAGATTTTTGTATTGTTCCATGTTTGCAAGAGCCCCATGCCTACTCATGGGAGTAAATGCATTTTTAATTTCTTGTTCATCTGTGTCATTGAATCTTTGTAATGTCATAAGAAAACACTATTTTAAAATTGTATAATAATTTATTTGTAATTTTTAAAGTAATGTAATGCAATATTTTTCTTTTATCCATTTTTTCGTTGGTTTAGTCTTTTTTCCCTGATCTTTATGCAATCGATATGCACTATTAAATTTAGTGTTTATGTTTGATAGAAAGTTTTGATGGTACGGATAAAATTGATCACACCATCGAAAATTACTAAGTAATTATCAAAATTTTGTTATTTTTTTTTCTTGGTGCCCCGACATTCGTCGAAATTCCAACTGCAACCAATTATCATCGACATTCCGACTCCTCTTTGACGGTTTGCAATAAACACTGTTGGAATTATTGTCATTGATGTAAAAGAATTAGTGATGTCATTAATGTCATATTACAACATTACAATACACAGAACATTTCCAAGATTGATTTATATATATATATATAGGTCTACAAGTATATTAAAAAATGGGTGCATGTGAAAAACTAAAAAGTGAAATGGTGGTTTCAAACCCATGGGTTTGGGGTATTTTCCCATGGTATTGGAAATTAATTATTTAATTAAGGGACATGTCCCTTCATAAATGGTTATGAATGATCCATGAGGATCTAAGGAACACTCATAGAGGTCCAGAGGGGTCTGAAACGCTCATAAAGATCCCAGAGGATCCATAAATGCTCAAATTTTGACCATCTCTAATTATCTCGAAAATGACATCAATGCGTAGAGCTCGTTGTCATCTTTCCAATGGTGCAAACGACAAGTCAAATAGAGCTCGTATGCAAAAGTTATGAGCAATCAAAATTCAGGTCAAATAGGGCAAAGTCAAAGGTCAAGTCAAAGGATGACGTCACCAAGTGACGTGGCATATGAAAATAAAAACGTACAAATAAATGAGTTGGGTGATCTTCCGCACAAAGATTGCACGGATACCTTGCCTTTCTCTTTTCTGTGGTGCCCTCGCCAGCCTTATCATTTGGTCTTTTATCCCCCCTGCCCTTCTTGCGTTGTTTCTTCTTGCCCTCGGGCTGCTGGTTGGCCTTTGGGTTAACCGTTTGGACGGAGTGTACTTCCGCCGTTTGAGTAGGAGGGGCAGCCAAAGCAGGAGTCTGGCTGGCCGCTGAG
>ML883572.1:0-12978 GCA_009831015.1 Picea engelmannii
TGGATGATCTATTCATTACTGGAGCCGAGGATCTCATAGCTGAGTGCAAGCTGGGACTTGCATCAGAGTTTGAGATGAGTGATATCGGATTGATGCACTACTTTCTGGGTATGGAGGTATGGCAGGAGGAGGGTCACATATTTATCGGGCAGGGGAAGTATGCAACAGATATTCCGAGCAGATTTCAGATGGAGGACTGCAGACCTATGTCTACACCTATGATCACCAACTGGAAGAAGCTTAGTGCTTCAGATAGCCAGTTGGTGGATACCACAACATACAGGCAGTTGATCGGTTCACTTATGTATTTGGTTAACACCAAACCAGATATATGTTTTGCCATGAACACACTCAGCCAGTACATGGTTGAGCCAAGGAGTGTTCACATGGTTGGGGCAAAACACATCTTGAGATATGTTGCTGGGACAGTGGACTTTGGCCTAGACTATGTCAGGGGAGATGGAGTCAGTTTGGTTGGCTACACAGATTCAGACTGGGCAGGATGCGTTGTTGACAGGAAAAGCACCTCAGGGTGTTGCTTCAGTTTGGGGTCAGGACTTGTTTCTTGGTTCAGCCGGAAGCAGAAGTTAGTTGCTTTGAGTTCGGCCGAGGCAGAGTACATGGCAGCCAGTCAGGCCAGTTGTGAGGCCATTTGGTTTCACAAGATGTTGGTTGGTTTATTTGGTCAGGAGATGTCTCCGACTGTCATTCACTGTGATAATCAGAGTTGCATAAAACTCTCTGAGAATCCAGTGTTTCATGATCGGTCGAAGCATATTGAGATCAGGTACCACTTAATCCGTGACTGGGTTCAGAGAGGGGCAGTTAAGTTACAATATATATCTACAGATGATCAGGTAGCAGATATTCTCACCAAGGCCTTGCCACAAGTCAAGCATGTCTTCTTCAGAGACAAGATGGGCTTGGTGAGGAACACCTTCCTCGGTAAGAGGGAGTGTTGAGATTTGTACCTTGGGAGGTGTTCCCCATGTGATTTTAACCTCCTTAGCACATGAGGGAAGGACATGACACTTTGTACCTTGTACTTTTGTCTATTTTCACTTTGACTTTGGTTAAAGTGAAATTTGGTCACTTTTGGCATAAAGTGATTATTAATTCCCAAAGGGGTGAATTTGGAGACATAAGTGGACTTATGAAACTTAACCAAAAGTGGGTTTATGATTTAGGGATGAATGAGGAGATCTCAACCAATTATTTAGATTGATCTCCACCATTCATTTCTAGGTTTCCTAATTGAGGTCTAAGAGGGGCACAAAGGGTCTAAGGAGGGTGTATTCTTCATTGTGAGTTTTGCTTGTTGTGAGAGGAGCACTTGAGCTATGGAGATGAGATCAGTTGCATGCAGATTCTTGAGGGAGGCCGCTAGCATTCCTTGTGGGAGGCTTGGAGCTGCTTGCTTCATTTATTTACTGGAGCTATTCTACTTCAGAGAGGGGCGCATTAGCTTGGCAGGTTGATTCATTCCTGGTAGGATATCTAGCCATTAGATTGCAGTGAGGTCAGTCGCAGAGTGAGTACATCTACTGGAGCTTCATTCCTGTGGAGGGGTTTTCAGATCTGACATCATAGTTGGCAGTTGGAGCAGATTCAGTGGTTCTGACAATTTGCATGAGGGGTGCACCATTCTGGGGCGCATTTGGCAGATTTGAGCTTGTATATCAGCCCTGTTGGAGCTGCTATTGTATCAGGTTCTATCTTGTATTGTGTTTACTGTAACCCATCATCTTCTTTCTTCATATATACACATAGATCTCAAACTGGTTTTCCCCGGGGGGGTTTTGTCCAGGGTCATGTTGACCAAAAATACCCGTGTCTACAAATGCATGATATTAGTTCTTAGATTTGTTCATAATCAACAGTAAACGATGTATTAGGTGTGTTATGTTTATTTGAGTTGCATGTACTAATTTTCTGTGACAAAAATGACATGCTAGAGCACCCAAATTTAGAACATAACCATAACAAATCAGCTTGAAAGCATTTGGACTGTTGGCTGTTATAAAACAACAAAAAACTAAACAAGAAGACAGTAAAACTTAGAGCCTCTCTGTGGTCAAAGACAGACCCAGAAGGCAAGTTGATAGGACCTGGAATTTTCACACTTATTTCTTGTACATATCTCGTTTGTATCATCTCTGTACATATCTTGTATATCTATCCCTTGAAAGATAATGTATTCCAAGAAGAACTGTACCTATGGAAGAACAACAAGATAAGGATTGATATCATTAGATAATACACATGAAATGATGAAATACGCCGAATCAATCATGAAGAGACTCAGAAGAAGCAAAGACAGAAAGAAGTCAGAGAAAGACTTATAACGTTTTTGTAGAAGACAACAAGACGAAAGCGTGGACTCTGTTAGACAGAGAGAGCCAATTATACATTGCAGAAGAAAATAAGGTTGCAGACAAAAGCATGGACTCTGTTAGACAGAGGGCGTCGATTATATGCATTCATACATGAAGCAAGGATTAGGAGGGAGCTAATCCTATGATCCATTGAAAATGATGAAGTATATATCCATGGTAGTAGCCATGAAAGACAGTATGTGTCCAGTTCAACCTCAGACGAAGTCTTCTTCGAAGAGAAGTCTTAAAGTATCCCTGGTTGTCCATCCACATCCTTGATCCTATGATGAAAGAAAGAAATGGAATCTTTAGGGCATGGAATCTATAAGAAACTCCATGGACCCAAGAACTAAAGAAAAACATCAGGAAGAACATGAAGATTCCAAGAAAGAAAGAGAAGCCAGAACAACCAGTCATTGTATTAAGAATCACAAGATTACCAGCCTGATATGAACTCAATAAAAGAAATCAAGCAGAGGAACTGAAAGTTGTGATGAAGAACAATGTATGAAAGACTTATGAATGAAAGCATTGCGAGATCTATAACTAGAGGTTCTCTCAGATGGAGGGAGAAGACTATGATGATTACTCGTTTCGGTAAACCAAACATATCTTTACATGAGTCAATATCCATGAGTTGGAGTTCTTCATCAGATAAATGCAAAGAATGTTCTCCAGAACAATTGAGCAAAGAGCATATGAAGAGCAATCTCAAGACTTTGAGGCATACCAGAAAGAGACCCTTGTATGCAGATGGAAGAAAATAACTTGGTGGAGAACCTCCAATGCACATCAAAAGCGTGGTGAAGATTTCCTATAACAAAGATATTGTATCAAGGTGATTACTCAGTAGATCAAATCTCATGATGACAAAAGAAGTGCCACATGGATATGTTCCAGTTTTCCAACAATGATATACTCTATTGTTCAGAGCTACATGAAGCCTTCACAGAAAATCAGTGTTCCAGACTAAAGTACATTTGAAATCAAGCATTACATTATCCGTGATGAAGTCCAGAAAGGAGAAAGTGGTTCTCTAATACATATCTCCACAGATGAGCAGATAAGTAGACATTTTGGTAAAGCTTCTATCCAAGATGAAAGAGTTTGCGTACTCAAGCTGGAGCTCGTGGAGACAACTTCCTTATTGAAAAAGGAAGAGATGACTCCCAGGTTGGGAGGGAGCACTGAAAATATTATTGAGGACATTCATTTTCAAGATTGAAAAATAGTCCATCTTGGACAGATGCTTCCCTGTTTGGAAAGTGGATTGTGATTTCTGACGGACAACGATTTCCCATTGTGGTTAACATGGGAAATGGTCCAGATTGTTGATGTATCATAGACAACGACTTCCCATTGTGGTTAACATGGGGAGTGGTCTAGGACAGTCTCTCTTCTTGAGGGTTACTCAAGAAGACTGGCCTGCCTCGCCGGACAACGATTTCTCATTGTGGTTAACATGAGGAATGGTCCGTTTTGGAGGTTGGTATAGGACAATCTTTTCCTCTTGTGGTTAACAGAGGAAATGGTCCGGACAGTCATTCCTTAGGGTTTATACATTCTCTCTAGGGTGCACTTTGATTAGTGTAGGAGGAATGGCCCAGGGATCGGAATGGTCCAGGCTCAACAATCAGGGACAGACATTCCTTAGGGTTTATACATTCTCTCCAGGGTGCACTTTGATTAGTGTAGGAAGAATGGCCCAGGGTGGGGAATGGTCCAGGTTCAGAAAACAAGACAATTATTCTTCCTTACTTGAGAAGAATAGTCCAGATATCTCATTGTTCTACTCTGAGGGCAGATATTCTTTCAGATCTCACAGATGTGTGAAAGATTGGCCCAGATGATTCAGTTTGTATCATAACATTGTTTCTGTGCAGGTTGATATCAGATGATTGTTATGAAGACTGTATGATAGTAGATGTATACTACTGTGGTGGATGTGTTCCACTGTTCGTGACTATACGTTGCTGATCAGATACTTGTGTGTTACTTGGTGTGGTAGTGTACCACTGGATTGTAGTTATGTACTACTATGGATAGACACAGTTGTGTTCTATTTTGTTTCGATTGCCTTGAAGACTATCAATATTATTGGAAATGATTATCAATTAGATGGATAATCAAAGGACAGAGATTTCCCAGACGGAAAATGGTTCAGAGCATTTACTCTTCTAGATTAAAAGAATGGCTCTTGTATCACTCTGTGGAGTGAGCATCATGTCTGATTACTCAGATAGAGTATGGTTTCGAGATATGATGCAACTGATGACACTGATGATGATGATGGTGCTCATGATCTAGTCTATACAACTATGTTAATGTTACCGAGTGAATGGTATGTTTTCGTACTCAAGAGCATTACCTGTAATACCTCCCTAGCTAGGAGGGAGTGTTGATATTATGGTAGCTACGGGAGGTATTTACCTCCACGTGTAAACCTGATGAGGATAGAATACTCCGGGAAGCAAGAAGAAACCCTAATGAGTTGGCTAATAACCCTAGAAGACTTGTCGGCTCAAGAAGATAATTTATATTAGGTTATTAGCCTCCAAGAGAAGAAGTCGACTAGAAATAATAATATATACTGAACAGACAGATACGCAGAATGAGAAGTCGACCCAGGCAGTTAGCCAGAATTAGTATAAATACAGGAGGTCAGTTCTCATTCTGGAAGGCAGTGTCAGAATTGCAGAGCAACACTTGTGCGCACTGCAGTTGCCCAGTTTCTGCACAAGTTTGGAGGAGAGCTGCCGTTGCAGTTGCTGTAGCTAGCAGTTACGCTTGGACTATCTCTTGGCTAGGGTTTGGAACATCTAATCAGCGCTTGTTGGTGCGCTACCCTTTGTTTGGTTATCTAGCCTGGGGTTTTCTTCCAGAGTGATTCTCTGTCAAGGTTAAGGTGCTCGGAGGGTGGCTTCGGCCTATGGTTGGGTGACAATAGAGATATTGTCAATGGTAAAATGAGCACATCCATTATATTCTAACATGGAGGTCCAAACTAATCATTTCCGCATATGTACCTGTCCGTCGGGCATGGTCCTGCATCAACAACAAGTACGCCCTCCATGGGCTCATAAGTCACATGGATCATAGCAATGTTAATCACATCTAATAATCAAATTACCCAAACATGTGCATCAAACCCCCTTTTATCCAGAGAAATGCTCAAAGACGTTATGCAGTTTAACAAGCCAGATTTGGAGAGGGTCTCAGGATGTCTTATTGGGCTAATCCTCCTCAAGTTTGGGGTGTTTTGCCAGGTGAAGACCAATCTAGGTCATGTATATGTATGAGATGGTGTAGGGAATGTTTGGGCAAGGGGTGCAGTGATAACAAAGAAATGCAGGTCTTACTTGTGGGTGTCTCTATAGAGGGTGAGTTGCACCTTGTCATTGATGTTATTGTTTCCTAGCCCATTCAATGCCTTTTATTCTTTATCTTATTACTTCTTTTTTTCAAGAGAATAGTTGGAGGACATTGTCCTGGCGTGGTGACCAGTGATGACAACGTTACCCACAAGCATTTCACAGAAATGAGAAGGTTGGCTCATGATGAGACCCTCTTTCTCTTGGTTATGCCACTAAGAGCCACTACCCTGGTTTGGTGACCAGATGGATGGCAATGTCATACCACTACATGCCTATGGACCTAATAGGCCAACTCATGATGAGACCTCCTATCCACCAACTAGATCTCGAGTTTTGTTTTATTTTACGTGTCCCCTTTTCTTTCTGGCAAGCCTTTTATTCCTTTCTCGGGAATCCCTGGGCGAAGAATCTCAAGGTTTCAATTTGGCTTTTAACTTTTGCCAACTACTTTTACCCTCTGGGCCTTTAGCCCCTTATTCTAACAAGGCAAGATACAACCCTTATTAGCTTGGAAAACCCAATGCCTGAAACAATGTAGGGGAAAGATGAGAGGGACAATGATGAAAAGTGGCAAGTATGGAAGGAATGGACGATGACCTTTCATAGACCCACCCAGGGCAACTCACCCCTAAGGGAACCAACTTACTAGGGCACTATGTCACCCCCCAGGTATGGACAAGTTAAAGAGCATAATTTCCAAGCAAACGTCATGAAACAAAAGAGAATTCAATGCACATATTCAAATGCTTTGAAAATCGGAGTGACACATACCATGAAACCCAGACTCATTACCTCATGGAACAAGACTCACTGCTACTTCATAATCAGGCCGATAGGATGGATGTTGTTGTTGCTGATAGATAGGAGGCGTTGAAGAAAAGATGGGCCCTCCAGGGCCAAGTTCAAATCATATGACTCTCGGTACTCCATTTCTAGGACCTGTGGGGCTCGAGACATAATCTCCTTAGTTATCCCTAGGACAGGGGATAACATCTGGCTCCAATTCGGGGACATCTGCTCACCGTAGAGCGCATGAGAACCTCAACATCTCTGGCATGACCTGTGATCTGCTAGATCTCAACAAAAATGATCAATAATCTTTTGGAGTGGTGATATAATGAAATAAAAGTAAGCAATCATATATACAAATGGAAATGAAGCCACAACTACACTACTCTAGCATGATATGCAGATGGTATATACAATGAATGCAAATGCCTACCTACTTACCTGTACTTACCTGTGAAGTCAAGTCTTTCCCCCTTGATGGAGTTTGAGGAGGTGTCCACTAACCGATAATGGACGTCTTCTTCTTTTCAACGTGGATAGATAGTAGGCATCATTGACTGACTTCATTCTGACTCTGAAAGGTCCAAGCCAAAACTGTGCATTCCCTTTAACATTAGTAGGTTGTCCCCTTTTTGTATCCCACATCTTGACCGTATCTCTCTCTTGGTAATCCTTCATTTTGAATTTGGTTGTTTCTTGTACAACTCTAGTATATTGTTTTGAGGGAGGAGGGTGGGATTTTGCTGTGAAGACTTCCTGCTGGGTCGGTCTAATCAATATGTCGTCATCTCCCTTCTTTAATAGCTTGACAATCCCAACTTCTTTGTCCTTGTCAGTGCTTCATAAAACCATAGACTTTTGGAAAATGAACAAGCTGATATAAAACTGAAGCAATACAAATATTTATAACATCAATGTATATTTAGCAAAAACTACACAATTATGCCTAAATAATGCTTCAAAAAAATGACAAAATAATAGCTTCAAGTTGACAAAGTGATAATAGTTGTCAGAAACAATAATGACAATGTATAATCAACTTTTAATCTTGTTTTTAAGATGAATTTGTTGTTGTTATACATGGCTGTAGCAATCTTTTGCAACAACATCAAATTAGTTAGTGAGTTAGTCTAATCTAGAGTTAGAAAGAGTTAGTAAAAGTCTTAGGGAAGATGGTTCAAGAGTTGTTTTGGTCAATCAATCACTTGCAAGGAGTGAACTAGTGTCTTTTAGGGTAATGGAGCAAATTTTGCAGCGACAATTCTTAGAGGAAAACACAAATGATAATAGGTGATTTAAAGGGATGAGTAAGATGATTGAGGTGTTAGTAACCTAAGGCCTCAATATCTAAACCCTAGAAGGAAAAAATGCTAGAAAGTAGGTAACCCTAGGCCCTAGCGATTTCCTTCTTCCTTAGATCAAGTTTGAAATAAAATATATGAAGCTAATGAAACAATGTTGTTAGAGTGCTACAAAGGTAGGGCTCTAGTGTATTATTCAAAAACGATGTTTCCTAGCAAAATCAAGTAGGTGGAAAATTATAAGGAAAAGGACAATAACATGTGTTTCTCCCATGGGGTTTCAAACTAACAATTTCATAATCTTAGATATGAACAAGCAAATGTACCATAACCATTCAAAATAAATGAAGAATTCATATTTTACTTACTTCATCAAGAATAATCTAGCCACAAAACCCTAGTTGAAGACTTTCCACCATGAAAATGCCAAAATACACCAAGAATAACCTCTCCAAGAAGCTACACACCACTTAATTTCAGCCAAGTACCCTTAAATAGGGCCGAATTTCAGAACTCATACTTGTGTGAGTGAAAGATGATGAAAAATATAAGAGATTTGTCCCTTATTTATACAATAATCATGACCTTTAATTACAATTTAGGTCAGAAAAGGTCGACATGGCCAAATTACATCAAAAATTCAGTTTTTACAAAAAAATAGAGAATTAAACCCTAAAATGTGCAGTAGAGGTGACGACGTCATGCCCTCCTAGGGTGACGTTGGTCTCGATGAGAAAAACGTTAGGCCTTCCAAGGCCTCCAGATGATGCCACACGTGCCACTTGTCATGCAACTACCTCAATCATGTCCATCTGACGCTAGGTGACGTCTAGGGTCACAAGGGTGACGTCATGGGCCTCCCAAGGCCAACGTTCAGGGGGTAGAGCAAGATCCCGCTAGGTCCAGCCTTGCCAAAGTGTTTCTTGTGGAACATCCTCCTTTTTCTTCGGTGCAAGCCTCTGGTGTCTCTCTGCCCCTGGCTGGGGTCACAACATCCATCTGGTGGGCTTTTAGCCCCATGGAGGTCCGAACTAATCATCTCCCCATATGTACTTGTCTGTTGGGCATGGTCCTGCATCAATAACAAGTACGCCCTCCATGGGCTCATAAGTCACAAGGATCATAGCAATGTCAATCACATCTAATAATCAAATTACCCAAACATGTACATCAAACCCCCTTTTACCCAGACAAATGCTCAAAGACGTTATGCAGTTTAAAAAGCCAGGTTTGGAGAGTCTCAGGATGTTTGATTGGGCTAATCCTCCTCAAGTTTGCGGTGTTTCCCAGTTGAAGACCAATCTAGGTCATGTATATGTATGAGATGGTGTAGGGAATGTTTGGGCAAGGGGTGCAATGATAACAGTGAAATGTAGGTCTTACTTGTGGGTGCCTTTGTAGAGGGTGAGTTGCACCTTGTCATGAATGCTATTGTTTCCTAGCCCATTCAACGCCTTTTATTCTTTATCTTGTTGTTTTTTCTTTTCAAGAGAATAGCTGGAGGACACTGTCCTGGTGTGGTGACCAGTGGTGACAACGTTACCCACAAGCATTTCACGGAAATGAGAAGGTTGGCTCGTGATGAGACCTCCTTTCTCTTGGCTATGCCACCAAGAGCCACTACCCGGGTTTGGTGACTAGATGGATTGCAGTGTCATACCGCTACATGCCCATGGACCTAATAGGCTGGCTCATGATGAAAACTCCTATCCACCAACTAGATCTTGAGTTTTATTTTATTTTATGGGTCCCCTTTTCTTCCTGAGAATCCTTTTATTGCTTTCTAGGGAATCCCTAGGCAAAGAATCTCAAGGTTTCAATTTGATTTTTAACTTTTTCCAGCTACTTTTACCCTCTAAGCCTTTAGCCCCTTCTTCCCACAAGGCAAGGTACAACCCTTACTAGCTTGGCAAACACAATGCTTGAAACAATGTAGGGGAAAGATGAGAGGGGTAATGATGAAAAGTGGTAAGTGTGGAAGGAATGGACGATGACCTTGTTTCCATCCTTATACACACTTGCAAACGTGGACTAAGTCTTAATCCACTTAGTGTGTCCTTAGAGACACAATGTCTAAGTTCAAGCCCACTGTCACCTTGACTTGAACTTCTTCTGTCTAGGCTTACTCCTAGGGAAGCCAAGGGGGGTAGTCCCTAGTTACTATGTGAGTTAAAAGATTATGTCTAGGAGTTAATTTTAATTAGTTAAAGGTCTAGGGAAATCTAACCTATATGAGAGTCAACAATGCAAAGTGTAATATTTCAATGAGAACTAACAATTTTCCTAAGTCAACTAAGACTAGTGCCTAAGGTTGGGCAAGAGGTCAACCAAGTTACAAGGAGATTAAACTTTACAAAGGATTACAATTAGATACAAAAGAATTACTTTACACAACAATTGAATAAATACAACTATATATACAAAAGAATATAAATAATACTAAAGATACACCAATATACAACTATGAACAAGAAAGGAAAGAAAACACTAACTTGACTTGATTTGTGCAGGGAAAGGAAAGAGTACTCAGGAGATAACCACCACAACACAAGAAGCCAACAACCCAAACAATGAAGTGCCTCTACAAGATGTGCAACTTCAAGGGGTTGGCTTCAATGACATCAACACAACTACAAACCCAAACAAGAAGTGTCTCCACAAGATGTGCAACTTCAAGGGGTGATAAAATATAAAGCAAGTAAAAGCCTCCACGAGAAAGAGATGCACAACTACTAGTTAATCATCCACAATGCTCAATAAATTGCATGTAAAGTAACTTAAGTGAAATGCTTGCAAAATTAAAGAGCATAAACCATCAAAAGATTAAGGAATTATACCAAGTTGAGGTGGATTAAGTTTTAGGATTGATTAAGTTGATTAAGTTAAAGTGTGAATCCTAAAACTATGTGACTTCCCTAGAACTCTCTCCGCTTATAGCAAAAAAACTACTGGGTGCTCAAGAAGTGAGGCAAACAAGGCCACACCCTAGCTCCACAGGTCAATCCGGGAACAAAAGTACTCTACAAGGGGGACACCTAGTGTTGTGAGACCATCCCTGATCTAACACCCCCTGCTTCTTCCTTAGGCTCTTTTTTTTTTTATGGCAAAGTTGAGACAGTTAAAGGTGCTCTAATTAACTAGATAGATTGAAATCCTATGGATCTAAGGCAAATTGAGCCTTAAGAATTAGTTAAGTTAAGTTGAGTAAGTCCTTGCAATGTAAAGTGCTTGACAAAAGTAAATTACAAAAGATGTTTGAATATACAAATGCTTGAAAGTAAAAGTGTTTTGCAAGTAAAGTAAATTTTTTTTCTTAAGCTTGAAAGATATTAAGTGATTGAATTTGAAAGCAAAGTAAAACTTGGAATGAAAAGAATGGCTTGAAAAGAACACAAGTAAGTTACTATGCCTCCACGACTTAAGCAAGGAAATGAAATGAACTTCTAAGATCTAAACCATGAAAGACAAGCACTAGAAGCAATAAACTACAACTAACACCTAGCCTTACGATATAGAATGGTTGGCTTGGCCAAACTCTTTCCTAGGTGTAGGCAAACAATAAAGAATAAAATAATTTGAAAGGAAAATAATCCTAGCCACATAACCTTGTCTTAAGGACAAGTGGGGCAAACTAGAAATGAAAAAAAATGCTAAAAAATAAATCTAATTAACTAGCCTTACGATATAGGATGGTTGGCTTGGCCAAACTCTTTTCTAGGTGTAGGCAAACTATAAATTAAAAACGCAGAAATTTTAATTTGCTTGAGAAATGCAAGCCCTAGAGACTCTCTTGGGCTTGCTTACATCTTGAGAAAGGAGAAGAAGAAGGGGGTATTCAATACCCTTGCTTAGGAGGAGTTTACTTGACTTTAAATGGCCCCAAATGGGCTGTTTCTCCATGTTTTTGTCACAAACTTGCAAAAAACCAGCAAGTAAAACTTGCTGGAAAAACTATAGAAATGACAAAAACTCTACAGAAAATTTGTTAGTGGAAACCATAAATTATAAGTATAAAACCAACAATATATATATTCGTTTTTGGTCTATTTCAGAACACAAATCGACTCAAATATAGAGGAAGATTAACAGAAAAGCAGAACAAAAAATATTATAGGTTTTAAGATCTGAAATCTATCTTCAAAACCCTTAGGTGACCTGCAAATTTCTTGAAACAATGCTACAGAAAAGAGAAAGGGGTTAGGAGATTCATGTAATAAAACAAAATACTTTGTTAAATCTACAATATATACTCATTAGATCCAGTGTTACCGGAAGCTCCCCCCCCCGCTTCAAAGCCTCGAAGCTCGATCCGAGCAGGTGCGTCCAGGAATCTTGGGCTGAAGCGCGCTTTAGAAATTTGGAAGCGCGCTTCGGAGGGCGCTTCATGCATGCTTCCGAGGAAAGCATGCACGATTCCAAGGGGGAATGAGGTTTTTGGTGTGCAGTTGAGGGTTATTTTGCTTTCCTAGTGCTAGTTAAAGAGGTCGCCACCGCCTCCATTTCACCCACCCTAGTAATTATTGGTAATGTTAAATTCTTAAAGTAAAACTTAAATTTTTAACATTACCATTAATTGTTTCAGGATGTTTGAGAGTGGTTCTAACCTCATTGGACTTCATATGGAGAAAGTAGAATTTTAGGTCCCTTTCAAAATTCAACAGACTTAACAGTTTTCACGATTTCAAGATTGGCAAGATTGCAATGTTTCCACGAGATTCTATCATGAATGAGGGTATGGAACTTACATTTAATCAAGAGAAACAAGCCCTTTATGTACCTCGATGTTGGTGGCATTGATTGTTGAACTCTTTTGTCACGACCCAAGTAAAAATGTACCCTTCACTCAAGTATAAACTCTTCTATTGAACTCTTCTCTTTGTCGTCGTGTCAGGTAACTTAGTAGTGTATGCGCATACCAACCTCTGTCTTATCATGATTGGCTAGATGGACTCGTGTCAACCACTACCAAGATTGGCTAGAATCTAGAATCTAGATGGTTGATGCTCGAATGATTAATCATTAATGAACTATGTAGTATGGATGCCATTTCTATCTATATTGATATACAAATATGCATGTTTTCCTATATTCTGCAGCTAATTTGTCTTTCTACATATTTTTTTGAATATAAATGCAATA
>WSFP011491114.1:0-14844 GCA_009831015.1 Picea engelmannii
AATAACAACTAAATTTATAAGCATAGGGACATAGAGACAAAAAGAACAATGAGACCCATGTCACCAATGATAAGGCTGATATTAGTGAAATAAAACACCGAGAAGCAAGGGGACTATGAGTCCCTTCTTCCTCCAAGGGAGGGTTCTTGGACCCCCACAAGTAAGCTCTTCTTACAACAAATAAAAATGAAAATGGTGAAAGAACTCTTTGCTAATCCACTCAAGGGGTGAGATGGATTGCCCAATGCTATGATGGAAATATACTCTTGACAAGGATAGAGTCCTCAAGAGAATAATGGTAGCATAACTTTGCTTTGAATTCCTTGAAAATGAAGTGTATCCATGGCCTTTTTATAGCATTCCTTTGAGCTATTGTTCAACTGGTTTGTAGTATGTAAAGAGGCTAATTAGGGCATTTCTAGGTCTTTGAACAGCCATCCAGTCGGATCCAGTCCAGATTTGAGTGTCAAATTGGCTTGGGAGCTGAACCAGAAGTGGGTGGGAGGTTGACCACTCTCATAAATGCGTCGTTTCTCAGGTGCACGACGTTTTGCGATAACAGTCGTGCATCATGTGCATGTGCGCGATTTCTGCGTTCTTGTTTCGCGCATGTGCGCGCGCGCCCAGTATCTTCATAGCACCCTTCAATTTTTCGCTATTTTGTATAGTTTTTGACCCTTTATGAATGCTTTGGTGTTAATTTAGGTCCATGGATGACTTCTTTGTTGTTTGGCGATGCTGAATTCTTGTAACCATGTGCAGACGAAATTTCAGTGATAACAGATGGGGCAATGCCATCCTCTAAAATCCTCTTCCCCTATCTCTCATGATTTCCCTTGGCATGAAAAAATCAATTATTGCTTGTTTAAGAGGAATTTTCCTCACAAACCATATGTTGACATTCCTAGGTAACCTTATAACCCAAGCTACAATATCCTTTGTAACTTGAATTCTTAGTCTCCATACAATAGTTTTAAATAGGTGATAAATTTGAGTGAATTTGAGAACCACATTATTATCGTAGCCCTACATGTGCTCCATGAACACAAGACACCTGACATTTTAAAAAAAATTCAATGCTTCAGAATTACTCTGCAACTGCTCTAGAGAAATGGGTTTGTGTCACAGATTTGAACCTCCCATAGTGACGAGAAAAAACAATATATTGTAGTATTGAGTAGTAGAAATGATGGAAATGGTCATGTTGCTAGTAGTAGTAGAAATAATAGGCATCAACAATGTAGCAAGGAGGATAATGGTTAATTTTTTTTTCCAAACAGAGAATAGGTGTTGAGAAAAACATAGCGATACAGTGGGAAATCGATGATGTAATAGTAATTGAGGAAGTTTACAATGGCACTAATTCTAAGAAAATTAAAACATAATAATGATAGAGGGATCGACAATGTAAAAATAGGGTTAACTCCCCCCCAAAGTGAAGTGACATGTCCTCCTTGGTATGCATAGAGGATAGGTGAAGATGTGAAGATATCCAATCATAATGATGTATTTAATGAACATTTTTAATGCAAAGGAATAATGTACCTTCCATACTTATGTGAGAGATTTGGCATGATGGGTTGTTCGTGTGAAGATATCATGTGGTGAATAATTGATTTGGAATTACATGAATGTGAAAAGGTGGTGGCAGGCAAGGTGTGCCAATATACAATAGATGGAATGAATGCACAATATTCATAGAAGATGGTGACACACCGTGGAATCAAGGCTTGAGATGAATGGAGGATTCACAAAATGCATCAAATATCCTAAAAAATCATCCTGATGGAGTCATGGCAAACAATTTTGTAGAAATTTTCCTAGTGAAATAGTATCAATCGACCTGATGAAGTAGTAGAGGCATATCAATAGTGGTGGATGCAATTGGAATTGTGAAAGGGGAGTGGAAGGAACACAAATGGATGGATAATGGAATAAATATGTAGAAATTTTAAATGAAAAATCAAAAGATGGATATGGACATGTGGTAAGATATCTATAGCAACTGATACTTGAACTAGTTTTGTAGTAGGTGTAAATAGATAACTGAAAAAGAAAGTTGCATCCAAAATAATAAAAATAAATTGGAAGAAAAATATTATTAGTAGAAAAAAAAACTCTTTAAGAAATTATTTTGTGAATATCAATTTGTTACAAGTACAAGTGGCATAGCCACAATACCAACAACCTCCAAATTTGAACAAGTAGGAAGATATTTGACGAAAGCTTCTTTGGAAAATGGATTATGATATAGTCTCAGGTGATGACCGTTGACCATGAGAGGTATCTTGTCTTCATCGATGGTATGCAACTTCAAAAAACCATTGTTGTACATAGTGACAATCTCGTATGGTACTAGCCAATGAGTACAAATATTTCCTTAGAAATCCTTAAATATTGAGTCTTATAAAAGAGCCCAATATCCTACCTGAAATTTATTTTTCTTAATGAACTTGTCATGCCACTTTTCCCACTATTTTTGAAAAATAGAGGTGTGATGCAAGCCAATTTGACGAATTTCATCAAATTCATTAAATTTTTCCAAATGGTGTTTTTGAGCTTCTGAGAGATCCAATCCCACATGTAGTGTTGTCCATGTAATGTTTCCACTTCAAAATCAATGAAGAGTAATACATGCTTACCATACATAAGTTCATATGGTGTAAAACTAGTGGTATTTTCCCAAGTTGTACAATAGTCCCATAGATCCTATGGAGGTTTGTTGGCCCTGTTATCCCCCACTTTCAGGGATAACTAGGAGATTATGTCTCAAGGCCCACAATTCCTAGACATGGAGTACCAAGAGCCATATCGACTTGAGCATGGCCCTGGAGGGCCCATATTTTCCCCCTTTCAACACCTCCACTTTGTCAGCAGCAAAAACAACATCCATCACCTTCAGCTCGGTCCTGCATCAGAGATGATTCTTGTTCCATGAGGTAATGAGTCTGGGTATCATGGTATGTGTCAATATGATCCTCAAAACCTTTGAATATGTGCATTTGATTCCTTTTCTTCTAACGGGTGCTTGGATCTTATGCTTGTCCACTTGACCATGTCTAGAGGGAATGACAGAGTGTCAGAGCAAGCTTATGTCCATAGGTTTTGGAGTTTCCATTGGGGGGATTTCTGAAGAGCCATCGTATATTCCTGTCACACATACCACTTTCCATATTTTTTCTCGCTCACCCATCTTGTTACCTTGGTCTAGGCATAGGGTTGATCATTTAGGGGTTGTACTTTACCTTGTGAGAAGAATGGGCTAAAGGTCTGGGGGTAAAAGTAGGTGACAATAAAATCCTAAGAATAAAACCTCGAGATGCTTCACCTAGGGATCCCCAAGAAACAAATAAAAGGATTCTCATCAAGAAATAGAGGGACCCATAGAAAAATAAATCAAGACCTAGTTGAGAGATGGGGGGTCTCATCACAAGTCGGCTCATTAGGTCCATGGGTGCCTAATGGTATGACACTACAAACATCTGGTTACCACACCAGGGTAGTGGCTCTTGGTTGCATGGCCAAGAGAAAGGGGGTATCATCATGAGCCAACCTTCTCATTTCTGTGAAAGTACTTGTGGGTAACATTGTCACTTCTGGTCACCAAGTCAAGGCAATGTCCCTGGACTGGCTTCTCGAGAGAAAAATAAATAAAAAGATAAAAAACATTAAGACAAGACATGGTTAGAGGATAGGAGGTCTCATCATGAGACAACCTATTAGGTCCATGAGCATCTAGTGGTATGACACTACTAGCATCTGGTCACCACACCAGGGTAGTGGCTCTTGGTGGCATAGCCAAGAGAAAGGGGGTCTCATCACGAGCCAAATTTCTCAATTCTTTGAAATGTTTGTGGCTAACATTGCCATCATTGGTCACCAAGACAGAGTAGTGTCCTTTGATTAACATCTTGGAAAAAAAGAAGATTAAAAGGCATGAATGGGCTTGAAAATATTTGCATCCATGACAGGTGCAACTCACCCTCCACAGAGGCACCCACTAGTAAGCCATCCCTGCTATCACTGTACCTTTTGCCTAGGCATCCTCATCCACCTCACCCACTTGTATGACTTGGATTTAATCTTTTCCAGAAACATCCCTCTACTAGTAGACACTAGCCTAATAGGACATCCTGTCACTTTCCCCAAAGTTGTATTGCATAATTGTATAATCTCTTTGAGAACTAGACTGGGGTAAAGGGGTTTTATGAAGATGTTTAATAAATATTGATGATTATATGTGATTGAAATTGCTATGATCCCTATGAATTATGAGCCCATGGAGGGCGTAGTTGTTGATGTGTAGGATCATGCCCGACAGATAGGTACCGATGGACATGTACACATGGGGAGATAATCAATTCAGACTTCCATGGGGCTGAAGAAGCCACTGATAGATGTTGAGACCCCAACAGGGGGTAGAGATAACGTAGAGAATTTGTATCATGGAAGAGAAGAAGAATCCACCAGAGGCAGTTGAGCATACCTATACCTAGTGGCGTTGAGCCCCCTCCGTAGGGATGTTGGCCTTGGAAGGGCTAGGAAATCACCCACGATGCCCATGACGTCACCCAATAGTATGGATGTTTTGGGAGGCAGATATGGCATTTTTGGCACGTGTGGCAGCTTGAAGAAGCCTAAGGAGGGCTAACATTTTGTTCCAAGAGGCTGTATTTTCCCTAGAAGGAGCTAACGTCACACTAGAAAGGGGATGACATCTCTCTGTTGCTTGATTAGGGTTTAATTTTAGGACATTTAATGTAAAGAAATATGATTTTAATGTTTTGGCCTTGTCGACCTTTCTATGACCTAAAAATTAAATTTAGGTCATTGTACTGTATAAATTGAGGGTTTTTACCTTCATTTTTTCATCATCTTTCACTCACTCATTAGTGAGGTCTGAAATTTTCTCCATTTTTTGGGTGATTGGCTAAAATTGTGAGGTGCACTTGTTGAAGGAAGAATTTTTCTTAGCATTTTGGCTCTTTTCTTGGTGGAAGGTATTACAACTAGGGTTTTGCTATGTGATTTCTTGGTTAAATGTAAGTGGATTTCTGAAAAAATTCTTGATTGAATGGTTGTAGTGTTGTTTTCTTGCATTTATTATTATATTTTTCTGAATCAAACCCTAGGTGACAATCACATATTGAAGGTCCTTGTCTCATATCCCTACCAAGGTTTTAAGCCATTTTATTTACTAAAGTGAGATAGAGCCTTTCCTTAGCAACACTCTATTCTTTCTTTCTAGACATTTGATTTGTTGAAGAGGATAGAGCCTTTCCATAGAAACACTCCATCCATATTATTCTTGCTAGCCATTTTTCCTATTTGTTGATATAAGAAGGAGAAAATGCACCAAGGCCTAGGTCTCTACACCTTGGTGAGCCGATTTTCCCTAGGGTTTTCTTAGTAAAGCCTTGCTTTAACAACATGTTGCTTACAAACCTTCTTGTCTTACGTCTTATCAACCATTATTCAAGCTAGTCATTGCCATTAAGCTAAGGAAGGAGGAGAGAGCACTGAGGCCTAGGGTTTCTACACCATAATGAGCCTCTCTCCCCTAGGGTTCCATCCTTAAGTCCTTGCCATAGAAACACCTCAAGGTTTAACTCTCTTTTCCTTAGTTTTACCACTTTCACTTGATCCTTCAGCTTCTACACCCTCCTTTTGACTCCATATACCCTAGGATTGCATTGATCTAAGGCCTTTTGTGTTGAGTAACTTGATCCTATAAACTTCTAATACTTTTGAATAAACCCTAACCGTACTAACCCTAGCCTAGACTAATTCTACTAACCCTATTGCTGCCATCATATTTCTATGATATAAACACATATATGCAACATTTACTTTATCTTTGAAGAAATTGAATGATTGGTTAAGGCATTGTATATAAAGTGTTGATATTGTTACATTGATTTCCATTAACATTTATTGTGAAGTGATATTGTAGTCATTGCCATTGTACAACTTTGATTTTCTTCATCAATAAATATTGTTTATCAATTGCTTATTATCAGAAAGTCATTTATTATATGAAGTACTAACCAACAAGCAAGATTTCACATATATTTTCATTGTTGCTTTGTTCTGAGGAAGGGATACTTCTTGGTTGCTACTTCTGGTTATCTTTATTGTCTATAAGATGGACTTTCTGATTAGGTGGTGACTTGTGAGGGGGATTATTATCACTTAGCCTTGCTAAACCTTTTTCCTTCTCAAAACCCCAGGTCACCGTGGATGTCTCCCCTGGGAATTACCTCCCTAAATAGAAAGAACCTTCCCATTGAGTTGACAGTGGGTGGGATTGGTTCAGTTACGCTAATTTGATCTCTTTTTATCAATCCATTATCCTAGCTAGAAACTGTGTGATAATATTTTGGCACCATTGTCGGGAAACACTGAGTCAAACTTTCCTCAAGAAGACATTTTTTGGTAATATTTGCTTCTAGAGTCTTTACCTTACAAGCTTACTTGGCAACTCCACTTAGAGTGTTTTCCTTTTCCTTGATGATTTCAATAAAATTATTTGGAGACTGCACAAACTGATAATGATGACCCGTAGTGGGCATTAATACATACCTTCATATACTACTATAGCATCTATAAATCCTGTCATCCCCATGAGTTATCCCAAATGGTTTTATAAGGAACTATGTGGTCCTTTGGACTTGGCTAACACCCAAGGGGGGTTACATGGTCCACCCAATAAGGTTGACTCTTGGATATCTAAGTTTTTAGGAGAAAAGGAATCCTGTGGCAACTCTCATTGGACCAAGTTTTGTGAAGGGTTTCAGTTTCACCAATCCGGACAAGAACACCATGATGTCTTTACAAGGGTCTTTGTGAGCTCACTCATCGAAGGTGACAGAAAATGGATTAACAAACTCCCGAAAGGAAGCATCAAAGCCCCTGAAGATCTTGAACAAATATTTAAGAAAAGTTGGTGTGAAAAGGAAAGCATGGATTCCGTTTACTCTCAATTCCTCGAAGCTTGCAAACAAACAAACAAAGACATTAGGGGATTCAATGATAGGTTCAATACTCTTCTTCACAAACTTGAGCCCAATTTCCTACCTAAGAGCATGATTCTCCAACATTACCTTGACTCCTTTGAAGGGATCTTACAACTCATCCTCAAGAATCGTTTCCCTATAAACCTAGAAGAAGCTCAAGATGTTGCCTGCCAAATTGAAGAGAACCTCAAGTTTAGCAGCCTCACCCATCAGGTCAACCTTTTGAACAATGATGACATCTAGGGAGTAAATAAGGAAAGAATGGAAGGAACATAACATGACTTCCTAGAGACTCTAGAGTTGGAAAACAATGCTCCCCAGAGGAAATGGAGCACAAGTTTCTCAAACATGAAAGATGCTCTAAAATTTTCAAGGCAACATAAACCATCCGAGGGTCTAAGTATGGATACTCATGAAAAACCTAATTTAAAGATTCCTTATTCATATTGACCACGCCAAGTCAAATCCAAGAAAGTCAAGATATGAGTGAGCTTGGATTTGAATACTTTGGCCAAACCAATGGGGACTTAGAAATGAAGTCTTAAGAGCCCCAGGTGCATACTAGCAATCAAACTCAACCTGCCAGTAACGACACCAACCTAAGAACTAGTATGTCCTATATATTGCAAAGGGTTAAAAGGATTCGTGAAATGTTGGAAATGCCTTTTCTGACAAAGAAAAACTCGGATGACTAATTATTGTTTGAAGGGACTTCCACACTATTACAAACTGGTTATTTTGAGCAAGATGAGAAAACACCCTTTTCCTTGTTAACAAATGATCTTGGACCTAGTGACTATAAATCAGTAGATCCATGCTTGTTTCAAGGTTGGCCCACTCTTCCCTTGACAAAAGAGGATAGAAATTAGGGTGATTTACCCAGTGATGCCTCTGACATCTTTGAAGATTGGGATGATTATTATCCTACACAAGGAGATGACTATTTAGTAAAGAAAGGAGTTGGTTTCATTAAATGGGAAGAATTTTTTTTGCTAATGAAGTCCATGACCAAATAAACAACATAGGCCATGTTATAGAAGGCCCCCAGATTTTCCTCAACATCACTCTTGAAGAACATCGAGAAGAGATGAAATGGGTAGCCAGGAAGGATAGAATGGAAATAATAAACAACTTGGACCCTGAGTCAAAGGAGAAGTTGGAGAAATTAGAATTTCATGTATATAGGAAAAATAAACTAAACCAACCCACCCTCACCATTCCTACAATGACTCAAACAAAGACTTCAAATTCTAACCTTCCTCCTCCTGAAGCATGCAAAACCAAAAGGGTGGACTTGAAATTTGATCTCGAAGGGGCATTATCCAAAATGCATGTGACCATCCCTCTGAGAGAAGTCATTAAGGTACCATCTATTAAAGAGAGATATGATAAATTCTTCAAAGAATCATATGGACCTATGGACCCTCCTATTATGTTACAAGCTGATCACTTTAGGGTCCATTATGAAAAACACCCTCTTTTCTTCATGACCTTGCTAATGAATAATAAAATCCTCAACAATTGCATGCTAGATTCAGGGGTCGGTGCTAACATGATGTCTCTCAAGATCATGCAACAATTAGGCTTGAAAGTCACATGACCTTACAAAAATGTGTGTGGCTTTGAGTCTAAAGCCATACCCACACATGGAGTAGTTTAAAATGTTGAAGTTTTCCTTAAAGAATACCCTGAGAAAATAATAATTGACATAGTGATAGTAGACGTCCCAGATGTGTGGAGAATATTGTTGTTTAGGAAATTCACCTCAATGTTGGGTTGTACCCTTGAGATGGACCTCACTTATGTGAATTTACCTTTGAAAAATGGAATAATAGGTCATTCTTGGCCCTTGACCAAGTTTTGAGGATTCTTGGTCATGTTTGACCTGATTTTGGGACTTCGACAGGCTGTCGAAGGATGACCGTAAGACGAAGCAGAGATCGCAGGATCTCGACTCCTTTTAGGGCCCTTTTTGGGATTCAGATTATGTAATGGGAATGGGATGTCGGCCCATGGGTTTACCCATGTTTAGTCCTATTTTGTAATGTATAAATAAGTAGCTAGGTGATGTAAGAAGGAGAGACCTAGTAGGCTGGTGTGCTAAGTGCTAGAGTTTGATCTATGTGATCAAGAGTTGTAAGTTCTTTTTGCATACTGTGTGAGGCTTGCAGGGATAGTGCAAGTAACTGTAAGAGATTTTTTTAAGGCTTGGTGATGTACCCTAGCTAGAAGAAGGAGGATATGGTGGAGTGCACGGAGATCTCCTATCTTTTGCGGAGTAGAACTTGGATGCTAGGTGCCTGTAAGAAGCTAGACCAAAGATAATAAAGAAGAGAAGAGTTGGTGGACATAGCCCCATGGTGGGGGTGAACCATGTACATGCTTTGTTTCTATGCTTTGTGCAATGTATTGATGTGTTTACTTGCTTAGTGCTTTAATATAGATGAATGTTAGATCTGACTTATGTACATATGCTTAGTGCTTAAATACCTTAGATCTAAATGAATACTGTGATACTCTGTAATTAGGGTTTAATTGCGTTGTAACTAAGACTGGATATTGATGAATGTTAACTGTTGAGTGCTCTGTTAAGTGTTATAATCACAGATTTGTGTCCCAGCTAAGGTTGCAGACATTTGAGTCCTGAAACCACCCCTGCCTCTACCTTGAGTGAGACTTCATCTGCTTCGCAGGTGTTGCCGAAAGGGCTGGTAGTTAGGTTTTTTTTGGTGTGTTGTTGTAGCGTTGAACCTTGGGTCTGCCCCTATGCCAACAAATGGTTTTGTTTTCGGTACCTGAAACTATGATTGATGGGAATTGAGGAAGAACAAGATTTGTGCGAAGATCTGAACTAAAAAAGAGAAAATCTCTGTGCATAGAATTGTTTCCCTAATACGTAGCACTACTTGATCTCTGGAGATCTGTGCCAAGAGGAAGGGTCAATTTTGAAGAAAATAGGTAAGATATGAAGAAAAGAGGTAAGATTTGGGAGCTTTGTGCCCTGATAAAGGTGAAAATGAGATTAAAGAGGTAACACCTATAATCTTTGTGCTCTGTAGAAGTAAGATAAGTGAAATTTTTTGTTTCTAGAGTATGAATCTATGTATGTTTTATAAGATTTGTCCTAGCTTGAAAACTAGGGCACTGATAGAAGAAAGAAGATTTGATATGAGTAGATCTGATAAGAATAGTGAAATATATGTTATACCTATGCATAGAGAGAATGTTTGGACTAAGAAATGGATGCAGGACCCTATAAATAATTTGTTGCAGGTTAGCTACCATGATCCTAGCGCGCAGTACAGGAGAGGATGGGGATCATTTAAGAGAAAGAGAGGATTAACCCTTTGTTAGAGTTGCAGAAAACCAGGACATATTGCTAAGGGATTCCCTGGAAGAAGACCTATTTTCCTCTGTTGCAAAGCTATGGACCATGAAGTATTGGATTTCCATAGAATGATTGTGTTGAGCACTCAACACACCTTAAAAAATTCTATGAACATTTTCTTTTTTGGGTAACACTCAATCTTCTTCATCGACTGTCTACACGAATCGACGACCCAGATTTTTCCCTGACTCACTTGATAAATTCTGCATCCATGATAGAGAAAGGTGGTGGAAATTGTTCGGGAAGTCAAAATAGTCGATCCCCGACCTTCATTGGCGTCAACTGATGAAAATGTTTCTTTCCCATGAATAAGTCTTGAGAAGGATGTTGAAGGCCGATCCATTCGGTTTCGGCTGAAATATGTAATAGTAAGCACCATGCCAAAGTAAGGAGCAACATCACCGACCTACGACCCTCGATATATTTTAGGCGTCGAAGAAATTATAATGTGTTAACCTGTGAAGAAAAAACTTTACCTTTTCCCAATACAACCCAATGTCGACACCCGTAGTATTTAGTTTCAGTATTTTCGACGCGAGTGAGGTCCCAAGTAAGATCCTTATTTATTAATGAATGCCTTTTATAGATAAATGTTTCTAATGATCCAGGGTCAATAAAACCACGTAAGCATCAATTGATACCAGAAATTTTACAAAAGGGAAACACATCAACAAACCCACAGTGCCACAATAACAATGACAAGATCTAATAATTTGTGCAATCTAATGATTTATCATGAGAAAACACAATCAATTTTTCCCTTTGCATCCATAAGAAAGCATAATACATTCAAAATACTCCCGATAATTAGTATTAAAGGGGTCCCACCAAGTCTGCATCACATACAACTAAGCCATGTCAACACCACGCCCAATCGGCCCGGTGGCAGTAAAAAGACAAATTTCTTTACAACAGAAGACCAAAAGGGGATTTTGTCCAAGCATCACTCAAGAGAAGTGAAAGACACAAGATCACCCACTATGCCTTTCCATGGGTTACTACTTACACCTTGCATTGCATTCTTCTCTCCCACCATTTGTTGCGCCTCGCACAATTTCACAATTGTATCTTGTGCTTCCCAAAGCCGCCTCTACAACCAAACCATGCTTCCTATGTGACCTGATGATGACAATATCTCCTAATCTTTCACTACTAACTGAAGCCACAACTCTCTGTTCTCTTGGTAGAGTTCGACTATCATTAGTTTAGCCCGTTCTAACTACTGAGAAAAACTCTCATTGAGAGAACTTGATGCTCTTTCACCTCCTTTTCCCCTCCCGCCTTCCCTACCAGTAGTCCCAACTAGCACCGACCAGTGGGTAAACCCCATGGTCTCCTCAACGAATGAACGTGTGCCTATCTTAGCTGAGACGTGGTCCTCCTCCCCCTTTTTTGTACCCTTTTTGGGCCTCCCTCTTCCCCCCAGTTTCGTCTCCTGTGGAAACACGGTTATTGTCATACCTCTATTAGACGTATCTTTTTTCACCCTGAGCTTCACAGGAGATGTTGACACTATCTCCATGCCAAGACCTACACCCCTTGTTGGAATTTCAAGAACATGGGAGGCTAAAATAAAATAATCCCAGGCATGCTAGGGCTCAAACCTGACACTCCATCTACTTCACAGATCCCTCCCACTGTTGGATGGGGATCCCATTATGAAATAGTGTGATGAATCAGGAATCCGCAGAGGATGGGGAACATCTACACATGACTTCACCAAGATGAATTCTCTATACTAGAAATTGAGAGAATATAAGCTCGACATGAGAATAAGTTTTCCCCCATAACTCCTCGAATTTATAGAAAAAATAGAGGAGAAAAACAAAGCATGCCAATAAGACACTTGCGCCCTGTGACATGGTGATTAAAAACTCGACGCACCACATCTATTCGGCGGATGCAATCCAGAGCATGTAAACGCCACCGAACGAAGTTACAGGTAACATCCAGTACGATCCTCCCAACCTTTCCCTAGACCTCCGTTATTCAACTAATGATGTTTTACATGCTTCATAATACGGATTTGTGAATCATTTAACGGATTTCCTTTTTTGGTGTCTGACCCTTTGGGAGTATACAAACACATGCTCACCTTCGACGTCTCTTTTGGGCACCAACGGTCGATTAATTAATATGACTATTTAAAATGTTCATGATGTTGTACTTGATTTTCCACCCCATGATATGCTGACATAATTCCTTTTAACCAAAGGAGTGACGGCTTCGTCTAGGTCATCACAAGTCATTCGAAGGAGCGACTAAGATCAAGTAAGTATTAAATGACTGAAACTAGTGGGCTACACATGTATGTGTTAGTCTTTTTAATTTATTTACATCTTATCACAAATTGATTTGAAATTGCTAAACTCCGTAGTCTTAATTGTAGGAAAGAAACCTCCCCAATTACCGAACAAAGCTCATCCTATGGTTTCATCGAAGGATTCAAAAAGAACACTGAAGATGAATCATAGGCACAATGAAGGTTTCTAGGCTCTCCGAATGCAGCATCCCCGATTAGTTATTGACTCAAGTAACATGTTCAAGACACACATCAAACAAGACTTGATGTGGGATGAAGAATGTGCGAAGATAGTCGATGCAAAGCTAGGACAATTACAATTGTTCGTGAAATACCCGATCAAAGCTCGAACTATGTTGTAACTACTAAACGCTAGTTTGGTAAAGTTCTGAACGCATGTAGTAGATATCAGAGGAGTATACATAGCCCTAATGGAACAACACATAGTCCCTATTACACGTCAAAATTGCTCAGATGGATAAGTGTCGCATTGTCCCTATCAGTCGTCGTAAGTGTCGCATCTTCCCTACAACTTTCACAAGTGTCGCAAGTTGATCATTAGTGTCTCAAACAATGTTCATACATGATTCCATGATAACGACACTAAGGAGGCACTTATGACACCTCATATTACTGATTTGAAGATCAAGAACTGGTCTACTGGAATCAAATAACTCTTGACACCTGAAAGAGGCCCTGAAACATTGATTTGGAGGGGGAACGCTCCCCTACTATAGCTGCAGAAGTGTTGGCGCTCCTCTACTATGATTCAATAAGCGTTATAACGCCCCTTAGGCCCTTCTGGAGGAGCGATTCTCATCTTAAGAGTGCTGGCGCTTTCCCAAGGCACACCAGGAGCGCTACAACGCTCTGATACCCCTTTTGGGGGAACGCTCCCTATTCTGGGTCAATTGTTAGCCCGTTGAGGAGAATAAGGGGGAGATCATTTGAGATTAGGAGGCAGTTGTGCTTGAATTCTCGATTTCATCAAAAGATCCCTGATCTAAGGAGAAGGTCCCCAACTGGTTCTAAACATAACTCAAGAGGTTAGGCCCTTCCCAATCTATATAAACAGGCTCTATGATGGTGGAAAGAGGGAAGAACTGAACATATGAAACTTATGATCTTGGAGGAAATTGACAGTCAGCCAAAGGAGAGTGATCAAGGAAGCTGTTGTTATCCAGGTTGTGGATCTTTCAGGCAAGGGTTAGACGAAGAGGACTTGACGAAGCTGTCGCATTCACATCTACAATTGTAAGTACTGTTGTCGTTATTCTCATTAATATGACACACTTGGCCTGTTTCTTTCTAGTTTGTGTTTGATGTTACATGAACTTATCATTTAGTGATAGATCTGTTTTCTAGCTAATGTCAATAGAGTAGGAAGCGGTCGTATCTTGTTTGTCCACAGACCTCAGCGAGGAGCAAAGGATTGGAGCGCAACTCGGAGCGTGCAGGGACAAACATCGATTGAAAGGTACTTCTGATATCCTCCCTTCTCATGCATTAGTTTAGATAGATTTGAAAAGAAGTAAGTGTCCACGTTAAGCATTTTTCTGTCTAGGGTTAAGGTCAAGCCTTAGAGGTGATATACCTGTCCGCAGGGAGATTTTCCTACAACAGTCCCATGCTCTCAAACCTGTGAATATTTGTTTATTAGTTGGACCGAGTATGAAATAAGTCATCCTTTTCAAGAAATATCTCAGATGGACTATTAAAGAAACTGTTGGATGATCATGCCACGTGGCAATTTTGGTTTGGCTTGGATTGTATTTAGATGTTAATTACAGTTGAATTTTATATTATAAATAGAGACATTGACTGATTAGTCAAGGGTCAATGGTTGTTGTAAGAACTATTTCTTTCTGGGTTGTTGATAATTATTTTGAGACTGCTATGAATTGAGAAGTCCTTCTGGACCAAAGACAAGATATTTTCATTAGATGTATGTGATTGGAGTAGGATAAGAATTACTTCCTATCCTGTTCCATGAACGATGCAGTAAATGAGTAAGAGAAATTGATTATGTTGTCAGGTTATCTGGTGCAATGTTTTAATGTTATTTCCTTAATGATGAATATAAATCATTGTGTTGTTATGTGATGAATGTTATGGTATATGAATTATTTTGCTTACTG
>WSFP011491121.1:0-14843 GCA_009831015.1 Picea engelmannii
GTAATTGAATTATTCCACATCTTACGATCAAACAACCAGTAAGCTGACAGGCAGACCAACCTAGCCATCAGACAGAAAGAAGGAATCCTCTCCATAAATGGATCCCAATCCACTGAAATAATACCATGAGTAGCCAATCACAACCTAAATTTTTGAAAAGGGGAGGCCTATGGTTCTTACCCCCCATGAGAGGCTTAGGGCCAATTCAAAATTGTTGGTTGATTAAGAAACTTAGAAAAAGGGGGTCTCCTTCCCCCTTCCGAGAACCACACCCTGCAATCACCATTGTCCAATCAAACTTCAACAAGGGGAGTCGTCACGCTACCATCGCATCCCCATGGGTGTGTGTACGCCATGCATTCCCATGAGACTCCATTAACCTTCCTCGTTGGGATCTGTCTTATCCCCAGCCACATTCATTCCCTCCTCCACAATGTGGGAAGAACTTGGTTGTACTTCTTTCAGCCACAACTCATGGTAATGATTTTTGAAGGTGGAGGCATGAGGACGAAGTCACAATCTATGTGTGGGCAATTTAATGTCGAGGGTGGAGACAATATGAAGGTGGCATTGTTCACATGCAAGGTTTTATTTACCCCATATATGGCTCGAATTTAGTCTAGTATCTATGTGTCAGTGTAGGAATTCAAATATGTTCTCTCGTCATGTTTGTTGCTTCTCTGGTCTGGCTCAGGTGCAAGGAAATGGCATCTAGGGATTCGAACCAATGGAATAGAAGACTGCAGTAGCTAGAAGCGAATATGTCAGACTCTTAAAAATTCAATTCTTTCCCTCCAAATTTGATTTAGTGGTCTCTAATCTCATCTACTCACAGCTCTGGAGGAATTGATCTCCCAAAGGAAAACTATTCAACAGTTACAAGACAAATGCATAGCTCTCAGACAACAGTGGGAGAAATTTCGTTACAGACCTCAGTAGAACGACACACCAAGGAATTTAGAGGAAGCCTCATCTCCGACGTCAACCTCTACTCAGTTCAACTTAAACGCTCCAATGCTTGGAATTGAGTAATGGTACCAATCTGGTTCTGTCCCAAACAATTTTTCCTCGATGTTTCTTTTTTGTATAGATATTTTGGGTATCTGTTATAGACTATGCATAGGAAAGCATGGATTTTTGTATGAGGGGAAGAATGTAAAGTTGATGACAACAACTGTAGTGGCCCTTCAACAGGCAATTTTTGATAGATTAGTTACAAATTTTGAAGCTTATGTACCTCTGAGACATTCTTTAACATCGCCTTTTTTTAATAAAAAATCCCCCCCTCTTTTTGTGTGTGTGTGTTGCCTCTTTGGGTTTTGTTCAATTTTTGGTGTTTAATCGATGATGTGCAAGTGGAATGTTACATATATGGGGTTGGAAGATATTGTTGATCTCCAAAATTGTCCATCATTCAACATTATCGTTGCTTAGTTGGTGAGTCATGCGTTTGAACAATGAGATTTTCAAGTTCATGCTTCCTTGGTCAATAATTCATCCTTTCTCTAGCAATGGTTCTAGATATATGTTGTTTTTGCACGTTTAATATTTTTCCACGATGATTTAAATCTCTCGTGTTACTCATTTTCCCTCTTTCTATGCTTTACGTTGGTAATTTTGAGTTTTAAATTCATGTTCTTGGTTTCCTCAATGGCTTTACTTCCAATTGTTCATCTTTATATCCATGGAGCGTGTTTATTCCTCGTATTTTCATATTGAATCTCTAGATGTCATGTTGAATAAAAAGGATGGCTTAAAGTTGCACCCTATTCTTGTGTATAATGGGTTTTTTCCTCCTAACGTCCCAATGATTGTTGATTTGTATTCAATACATAGCTCAAACTGTGGCAAAAAGTACTTATCTCTTGTGTTGTGCCTCTCACCAAGGCACTCTTGGTCCCTAATTTACATAATGAGTTCAAGGTGCAACACCCCTCACAACACCTTGAAACCTCAAAAATATTTGGCACAAACGACAATATACATGCCAAGTTCTAAAGCTTATGCATACACACTTCATTAGTCCACATATGTGCATTTCAATGACTTGCAATTATGCACGTTTACTCGACATATGCTTACAACCGAGATGTCTAACCAATACAAAAGATCAATTGATGTGGGTAGGCGACAACAGCTCGGGCCTCACCATAGTAAAAAACATCTATACGGCCATAACTAACTCAACAACGCAAAATTTTATCCTGGGTTGGCGCAAAAGACTCTGGATTGGATCTGGAAAATACCGCTCAAGATCAAACTCCTCATTTGGCTTGCAAACGAAAATAAAATCCCCACCTGGGATAATTTACTTAGAAAGGGTTGGATGGGCCCCAACATCTGTTAGCTTTGTAACAGGGAAGTAGAATATGTTAACCACCTCTTCATCCATTGCCACTTTACACAACAAGTTTGGGACAAGATTTCAATCGATCTCAATACCACCTCTGACTGGATTGGGACTTCTCTATCAGACTGTTTCACACATTGGATTTCCAACGAGCGCACACATAAAATCCTTCTGCCATTGGTCATCTGGTACATTTGGCTGGCCAGGAACAACAAGATCTTTGAAGACATTTCTCCTTCAATCAACTTTGTGGTCTATAAAACACTTGGCCTTCATTAATTGTGGAGAGATATCCATCCTTACAAGGGGAAAACAAAAATCTTAAAAAACCCACACATAGTAGATGATTGCCCTACGTGGTGGTTTGATGGGGCAGCCCAAGGCAACGGTATTTTGATTGGAGCAGGCGGTCTGATCAAAATAAACACATCCACAATCTACAGATGGACTTTCAGTTGTGGCCCGGGCACCAACACAAGGGTTGAACTACTGGGTTCCTGGGCCACTCTTCACTTGGCCACAAGACTAAATATTGAACACCTCCATCTCATTGGCGACTCGAGCGTCATTATAGATTGGCTGAACCTCAGAGGAAAACTCCAATCGGTTAATCTCTTGGCCTGGATGGACCACATCGGAATTCTACAAAGACATTTCAAGGAACTCAACTTTACCCACACTTCTCGAGAATTCAATAGAGGGGTTGATCTCCTCTCTAAGACTGCTCTTCAAAAATTGTTGGCCAGATCACATTCAACCTTTGGTTGAATGGCCATGAGGGCCCCTCACATGTGATCAACATCTTCTAAGTTTTCTTCTATTGGACTTTGCAAGCAACTTTAGATATCACTTTCATTTTTAACATTTTCTGGTACAACCCATGTGCCACACTGCTTATTCTACATCACTCTCTCTTTCATTTCAAAACTGTTATTTTCTTCACCTTCTTTACTTGTAACCCATCCCTTTCTCCATCGAATTGGACTCCCAATTGTTAGAGAAAGATTTACATGGCCAGTTCTAATACAATCTGACGATGTACTCAGTCAAAGAGAACAAATTATATTACTCTAATATAATTGAGAAAAAAAAATCTGCTAAAAAAACCAAAATATCTAACCAACACGTAAAAAAATAAAATAACAATTAATCAATAATTATGGAACCCAATACCCTTTAACAACTAAAGAAATATAATATGAAACATAAAACATATACTACTCTATCAATCTCTTTTCTTCCTCTTACTCCTTATCATGGAGCATTATATATGACATTTACATAATACTACAAACAATATTATGTTCCTATACTCATTATTTTCTTAATTTATATTCATAGTTACATATTTTTTTTTTAACTTATTGAATCCAAATTATTTAAATTATTTTTTTCATCACATCCTCAAATTATTTAAATTATCTTTTATTAACATCATGAAATGATTCTAATATTTTAAAGTCAAAATTTTTAAAGTGATATTAAAAATGAATGAAAATTACTTTAATTTGTAAATTTGTAGGTTTTTATTAATAATATTTTTTTTAAAAATGATTTTACTTCATCATCACACTTTTAAGTGAAAAATGAAGTTTTGATACTATGCCAATACTTACAAAAACTCTCCCATTCTTTCCTAGAATTCTGACATGAAGTACAATGAAGTGTTGATACTATGCCAATACTTACAAAAACTCTCCCATTCTTTCCTAGAATTCTGACATGAAGTACAAATTAATCATGAACAAAACGTAAAACATATAAGTCAATCATTCACTCTTCTTCCTTCCACCATCCATCATAAAATATTACATATAACATTAACACAAGTACTACGAACAATATTATGTTCTAAATTACTTTATGTATTCACTATTTACCTCCTCATTTATATTCGTACTTCCATACTTATAATTTGTCAATCCATATTATTTAAATTATCTTTTAGTTAACATCTTAAAATTATTTAAATCATCTTTCCATTACATTTTAAAATTGTATCAATGTTTCAAAGCCAAAACCCTCAAGGTTACATTAAAAATTAATAAAGATAGTTTTAATTTTTCAATTTATGGTTATTTGGTTAATGATTTATTTTTTCCAAGGAAATAAACTCATCCCACTCTCATGCATTTGAGTGAAGAATGAGGCATTGGTACCACGTTAGTCTTCAAAGATCTCTTCTTCTTCCTCAAATTTTTTTAATAGAAGGCAGATCGATGGTCGGTTATATTGGTTTTTTTTTTTTTTTTTGACGAAAACGGATAGTGGTATTGAATAAAAAAGGTGGAGTTGCCACTGGTTCGATTAAAAAATGGGCCACGCTTAACCACGCGCCTGCCTTCCTGGAGTATCCTCCTAATCCTAAAACTGCAGACTAGAACCCTTAACTAAGATTCTATCATAATTTTAACCGATTACATAATTATTTACAGCTTTGGCTTCTATACAAAACGCCAAACTTGCTGAAGATGAGACAACCTCCCTTTCTTGCTAAACGACTGGTTTAGTTTTTAGGATCCTACTTCCATTCGTTGTTGAGCTTAGACATTTTTGCCTCCAGCTGGCCGATTCTTTCCTCGAATTCCTGCTTGGGATTCTTAATTTCTTTGTGTAGCTTGCCTAGCTCTTCTGTAAAACCGATTTTTGTTGTGGTGATGTCCTCTTCCAGCTTCTCCAGACGCCTTCCTGCTTCAGAATCCAAATTTTTGAGGAAGTCCAGCTGGAATTGAAGCAATTGCTTTAGATTTTCCAGCTCTTTGTCCATCGCCTTAAGCCTTTCTTCATTGCTTGGCTTGATGCCCGAGCTTGATGCCATTTCTAAATGTCGTCCCCTTCTTCTTGCGCCTTGTTACTTCACTAGCGAGTTCTCAAGAGAGTTCTGTGATGGAGTGGTTTGAGATTGAGGAGATGCCTTCAGTTTATTCCCTCCTTCTTCCACCTTCATGATTCCCATCTGATTTGCTAAATCCGGGAGGTATGGGCGAGCTGATCTCTGTCTCCTCCTTGTCTGCAGCTCGCTTTCTCATGGTACCGTGCCTTGTCCCCTTCGCCCAATTGCTTGCTCTGACATGACTAAAACTGAGCGAATTCCCCCTTTTCCCTTTCTGCTGCTCCAACTTGCTTTTTTGAATTAGGAGGGCGGCTCTCATGGATCAAGGGAGTGCCATGTTGGATAACATGCCATTCACCTTCAAGTTTCCCGGTGCCAGGAGGGTGCCTTTGTTAGCCTCAGTGTCCGCTCTTCCGTTTAGCTCTCTTAAAACATGGAATATCTTATAAGATTGGAAGTTCCTAAGAAGGAGGTGGATCTTGTCCAAGAGATTATTGAGTCTCGCGCTTTGGGTTTTAGACTGACAAATTAATGCTTGGATTACCACTCTGGAGTCGCCTATTATAACTAGGTCCTAGATCCTTTGCATGTTTGCTTGAATTAGTCCTTGCCGGAGTGTCAAGGCCTCTGCTCTGTTGTTGGGTTCGATTCCTAAACCCAGGGCGTAGTTTATTGTTGTTGTTCTGGAGGGGCTTTCAATTAACCCTCCTCCTCCTGCTAGGCCCGGATTCCCTTTCGAGGCCCCGTCAAAGGACAAGATATGGACATTTCTCTTTGTTTTCCACCTGTCGAATTCTTGTTTGCTTTTCTTGATTTCTCATTCCTCTTTAGTTGGGGTGTTAGCCTTAATGCCATTGTGGCATTGGATTTTAAATTGGTCCAACCAGAGTTCCTCTGAAGCTTCTAGCGTTTGGTTGTTTGTTGACTGGAATAAATAAGGTGCACTTTCGCCAAAGAGTGCATGAGTTTTGGTAACCACATGGGCTGTGCTCCTTTTGTTGTCCCTGAATATTTTGTTGTTTCTTTCCAGCCAAAGGTTCCACATAATGAACTTTGGGAGAACTTTCCACAGAGCAAACGCTTGGCTTCGTTTTTTAGTTTTGAACGGATAATTGGAATCCCATTGGAGGAGCGGAATTCTTGTGTCTGGAGGAAGGGTGATGGCGCTTTGTGTTCTTGTTGCCAGCTTCCAGACTTCTTTGGAGTAGTCACAGTTGAGAAGGAGATGGTCTGTAGTTTCTTCAGCATGTAGACAAAGAGGACACCTGTAGGGGCCTTCCCATCCACGTCTTTTGAGGTTTTCCCCTGTTTGGATGCTATTGTGTGCAAGGGTCCAGATGAACAAGTCAATTTTTGGGATGGACTTGGACTGCCAAATTGCTCTCCAGATAGCCGGATTGGCCAGGACATTGGGAACGTTTGTAATGAGGTGGTAGCCCTCTACTGTGGTGTAGGCCTTGGGATGCCCTCCCCAGCCTCTTTCGTCCTTTCCTTTTTTTTTTAGGGGGGCTTTCCCTTGAATACAGAGCTTTAGGGTGCTCCATTCCCTTTCTAGTTTGGGGGGTCTGTTGAGCACTCCCCATCCTTGCCAGGTCCTGTACTTGTCCTCCCCCCAAGTTGAGATGTCGAAGAGAGAATTTATGTTTTGACTTTCCATCCAGTTCTTGAGTCGTGTCAGATCCTGTCTCATCCCTAGAGGGGGGTCTCCCATGATTGAATCTTGCCAAATATTAATTTTCTTTCTGTTTCTTGGCACCCAGGTGAGCTGAGGGTTGAAGTGGTGCATAGCCTTTTTACAGAGGGTGAATATAGGGGAGCCTTTTGATTCCCTGCAAGGTAAGTCCAAGCATCTATCCCTAGGGCCCCTAAAATATTTTTTCCAAAGTGCCAGTTTGCTCCAAGTTGGTTTTCCGGTGACCAACGTCCAGAGCAACTTTGCCCCTAAGGCTAGGTTTTGAGCTTGGGTTTTTTTGAAGTTAAGATCGCCTTCCAAGAGAGGTTTTGAGGTTTTTTCCCAATTTATTAAATGTGCTTTCGTTCTTGTCTGTTTTCCTCCTTCCCACAAGAAGCGTCTTTGAAGTGCCTCGATTTTTTGAATTGTGGTGGCAGGGGCTAAGAGCAACGAGCTCTGATAGATGGGTATGCTGGCCATCACTGCTTTAATCAGGACAACTTTCCTTGCTAGATTTATCCAGTTTGCCTCCCAGGAGGAAATTTTAATTTTTAGATTGTCTATCAGGTGGTTCCAGTGTGAGGCTCTTGGGGCAGATTTGAAATTAGGAACTCCCAGGTATTTGAAGGCCTCCCAGTTGGTATGCCCTTCTATCCCCAGGACTCTTGTAATTCCCAGCATTTCATTTGGCATAATATTCCATCCATAAATTTTGCTTTTGGTCTGGCTTATTTCACTTCCTGAGACTGCAGCGTAAGCTTCCAGCTCTTCTTTAAACTTCTTGGTTATTATAGGGCTTACACCTCCCAACAACAGGGTGTCGTCCGCAAATTGTGCATGATTTATGTCTTTCACCCCTTGCGCGATTCTTAATCCCTGGAGGTTATTTTGAACTTGGGAATTTTCCAGCTGATAACTTAGGACTGAAGCTTGGATTGCATAGAGTAGGGGCGAAAGGGGGCACCCTTGCCTTAAGCCCCTGGTGGCTTGGAAGAACTTTGTTACTTTTCCATTCACCATAGGGGCTATCCATGGTGAACCAATACAAGCTTTTATCCAGTTAACAAAATACGGATCAAACCCAAACTTTCTCATTACTTCAAATAAAAAGCTGTGTCTAACTCTATCAAAGGCATTAGCGAGATCCAGTTTAATTATCATACCTTTGTCTTTCCTCCAAACACTTGAATGTAGGGTCTCTTGAACTAGAATGATGTTATCTGCAATATGCTTGCCCTTGATGAAGCCTCCTTGGTTTTCTGGGACGATAACAGGGAGGATTGTTTTGAGTCTGCTGGCTATAATTTTGGTGAGGATTTTGTAGCTTGTGTTGCAAAGGGAGATTGGCCTGAAGCGATTGAAGGTGATTATTCCTTTCTCTTTCGGAATAAGCGCCAGGAAGGCCGAATTGGTGCTCCCACCTAGCTTGTTGCTCCTTTGTGATTTCTTGATCATCTTGGTGAGATCCGTTTTTATTATTTCCCAGCACTGTTGATAGAATCTGGCAGTGAAACCATCCGGGCCTGGGGCCTTATCTGGGTTCATTTGGTCCAGAGCCTCCTTTATTTCCTGCTGCGATACTTCCTTAGTCAGCTTGATGTTGACGTCCTCCTTGATGAGACTTGGAATAATGGAGAGAGGGTACAACTGAGGGTCTATGACCGTCCCTTGTGGTTCTGAATAGAGAGTTTCAAAGGTTTCAAAGGCTACTTGTTTTATACCTTCTGGATCTGAGGTTATTTCATTTTGGACCTGAATTTCTATCACTGCTTTATAGTTCTTCCTTACCTCTGCCTGCTTGTGGAAGTAGCTTGTATTTTTATCACCTTCTTTCAGCCAGAGGCTTCTGGATTTTTGCCTCCATTAGCTTTCTTCCTCTCTGCAGGGTCTGTGCCATTGTCTTTGAAGGTTGTCCTCTTGTTGTAGGCCCTCTTGCGTGATCTCTTTGTTTTCCATTTCCAACTGAAGGTTCTCGAGTTGCTTTTGGGCTTCTATGCGGAAGGTGATTGGGTTTGCTTGGCCCTTTGCCCAAGATTTTAGAGCTTTCTTTAGCCTTCTTAGTTTCTCTTCCCAGACATAAAAAGATGAACCCTTGACAATGCAGGTCCAAGTTTTGGAAACAAGAGGGAGAAAGTCTTTGTCTTGTATCCAAGTCGGGTTAAATCTGAAGGGTATGGGTCCTTTGACTTGGTCGGTTTTGATTTCTAAGCGGATGGGCTTATGATCTGAGACACTATGGGGCAGGATCTCTGCGGCAGCTGTGAGCCCCAGTAATAGGAAGGAGCTTTGGACCAGGAATCTATCTAGCCTGGCAACAATGTGCCCATGACCTATCCTTTTATTCGTCCACATGTAGAGTCCTTTGGCAGGTTTGATGTCTACTAGGTCCTAGGCTGAGATTAGATCTTCCACCCATTCTCTAGCTGGGTCTCTCACTATGGTTCCCCCCCTTTTTTCCTCCTGAGCCAGGGTTACATTAAGATTCCCACCTAAAATGATATTGTCAAGTTCATTTTGTTGTAAAAAGTCTTTTAGGGTTTCCCATCAATGTTTTTTTTCCTCTATATGATGCGGTACATAGATATTGAAGAGGCTTACCAGATAACCCGAGTCTTTGTGGATGAGTTTGGTGTGAATCCAGTGCATGCATGTGTCTGAGCTGATTAGATCTATTTTGGTGGTGTTCCACAGAGTGCAGATCCCTCCTGAGGTGCCTCTGGCGTTTTCGGCTATTCCTTGGCTGTTTCTCCAAACGTTCATCGAAGAGTTTAGGGAGTTTTGCTGACTCATCTTGGTCTCCTGGAGGAGTAGGACGTCTGCTTTCAAAGCTTTGATTATATCCTTTAGTGCTTCCTCTTTCCTTTTGCTACCAAAACCCCTACAATTCCAGGAGGTTAGATTCATCAGATGCCTTGGGGGGAGGAGTGGCCTCCCTGGGAGGCTTTGGACTGCTTTCTAGTGTGCCTAACACTGATCAGCTGCTTGATAGTTGGTTGTGAACCTTTTAGGACGTCTTTGTAGGTCTCCTGGTCTCTTTCTGCTTTTTTGGTTTTTCTGCCTCTTCCCGTTTTCTTTGGGGTGGCCCAAGCTTCGCTTGCGCCTTCTGAGTCGCTGCCTGTCAAGATCTCCCCTTCCTCTATGCCTTGGCTTTCTTCCACCCTTTGGGGGGATTTGTTTTGCTCCTCTTCTTTTGTTCTTAATTGATTTCCTCTGTCTTCAGGGGTCTGGTTTCCTCTTGTTTCTTCCTCTTGGGCATCTTTTCTTGGTTCTGCTTCCTCATCGCCAGTTTCCCTAGCCAAGATACTGAAGTTATTCTCCTTCTCTTTATTTCCTGAGTTTTTGTCTTGCGTTGGGGCTATCTTTTCACTTCTTGGTCCTTTTGTTTTGGTTTTCCCTTTCTGAGCCTGTTGCCAGCCTTCATCCCCTGCTTTCTCTATATTGGGGGTTTTTGGGCAGTTCCTTTGGAAGTGGCCGTATTCATGACAACCTCTACATTTGAACGGAAGATGTTCGTAATCAAGCTTTTGGAAGTGATGCCAGTCCCCAACTTTTAGTTTTATCACTTCTGGTAGACCTACCTCCAGATCAACTTCCACACATATCCTTGCGCAGGAGTACTGGTCTTTTGGGTCCGCTCGGTCGATGCAACGCCCCAATCCATTTCCGATTGCTTGAAGCGAGGAGGGATTCTAGTAGTGTATTGGCAGATTTGGGAGTCTAACCCAGACGGGGACGTCTTTGGGTACTTCTGAGGCGGGATCAAAGCTTGGGGTCCATCGATTCAAATAGAGCCCCTGAGTGCCCATGAAGTATGGTCCATTTCTGAAGATTAAATCTATGTCCTCCTGGGAGATGAATTCGAAGATAAAATACCCTCTCCCAATCGCATAGCACGTTACACTGTTTGTGATTAGCGGCCTCCAGTTCCTTTGGATCCAGTTGTCTGTGGATCTGGCTGAGGGCCAGAGTTCCATGAACTAACCTACTAGTCCTCATTCTAAGAGGGAAATAGTGACCTTCATAGGATGATCAGGGGGGAGCTCAATCTCCGGGACAACGTCTAGTCTCTTTACGAAACTTGGGGGGTCTGAAGGGGGAAGCTTCTTGCTGCAGGCTGCGACGAGCTTTCGAAAGGAGGAGGTCGGAGAGGGAGGGGGCGACGGCTCCCCTCCTCCCTGAGCATCCATGGAAGCGACTAGGATCGAACCCTAGACTCAGATTTTCGAGGTCGCGCCAGATCGCATTTTGAAGAATTGAGATACGTGAATGGTTATATTGGTTGTTGGTAATCCAAAGGCTCCAATAAAATTTGATCCCAAGACCTTTGTGGACTTAGCACAAGAACATTTACCAATCAATTTAACTCTTGATTTTTAAAAATAAATTCCCTTCACCCTTCCACATATTAAGTGTTTAGAGTAAGAAAGTTGATACATTGCTAGCATTCTATGAATTCCTCCCTCTTTTCACAATTTTATGAATAGAGACATTTTAACCATTAGACACAATAACGATTGACAACCCCGTAAGACTTGGTAAAAATGGATGTCATAATCTTCTTGGATTAACCTCTTAGTGGAAAAGGTCAAACCAACTAAATTGTCCCTTGAACTAGCCAAGTGAAAGATAACTAATCATTCAATATTAAGACTCACTCCTCTAAATAATTTATTTCTTTTATTTCTTTTAAGCACAAAGGCCCATAGAGAATTTTTTAGGGAGATCCATGAATGATTTTGGAAGCGCGAAGTCATTTGTGAACTTTTGGACTCTCTCTTTGATAAGTACAAAGACTTCACTTCTTATATGTCGGTGTTGGTTGTGCTCATATCACTATTTTACCAATTCCTTTTGATCTTTCCCTAAAAAGAAGGATGTGAGAATCAATAACGGCTTGTCCAATTATCACAAAAACCCCTTCACACATTCCTTGAATTGGAAGAAGGTGAAATGTAAACTTGTGAAGGTTTGAAAATAAAATGGAGTGTTAATAAACAAACCTATAGTGATTGGTATAGATTATTTCCATTCGTTAGAAGATCATAGCCTTTACAATGTTCGATAGATGTTTTGTCAAAGGAACCAAATCATATGTTGAAATTAACAAAAGATGAAGTAGGGAAAAGGTCAAATGCAATAGGGCACCACTTAGAAAGCACATTTCATGCAGAAGGTTTGTCAATAATATTGGAATCAATTAGAGAACATGTAATGTGTAAATCCATGTATTCAAGTTGAATGGTTGACCATAGTTTATCAAACCCTTTTCCAAAGGAGGTGGAGAAGTAGGATGTTGGTATCCTCGGGAAACCATGTCACTCATTAAACTTGGGTTTTGAAATCCATATATAGATTAGCATGTTATATGAAATCATAAGGAGAAAATAAAGATAGGCATTGATATAATCTCACTCCTTAAATCTAAGTGTATATATAGTAAAATTTCAACAAATGTTAGGTCAAATCTAGAACTTAAAAGTGAATCAATACCTCATGCTCTTGAAGGAAAATGAACATTTTTTTGTTTTAAAAAAACAACAAACACTAATTTGTTTGGTTTTGGTGGGCATGTAAAATTTCCCCATTAATTTAGGAATCACTATCTAACCTTGCTATGCTTTAAAACTTTTATCACTAGCGACTACATAGATTGGTAAAGAGGGGGCACCAGTGATATTGTCCTCATAAATTCAATATATTCTACCAAGAGTGTGAGATGTTTCATCCCATGAAATAGCAAGGTCATCATGGTTGTTAATTTGAGGTAGGCATAGACTTGATAGAATAAAGCAATTAAGAAGCACTATAATCACCTGCTCTGCATGTTGCCTTCTCCTACAAACCTTAATTTCACTTGAACTCAAAGGATGTACGTGATATTTGGAGAGGGTTCGAAACCCCCTCCAAACAAAGATGCAGTGACCTTTCAAGCCTAGGTAGTTGCCTCGACCGTGGCCTCAAAAGGACAATTGTCTACATTTGTGAAATAGATAGAGAAAATCTTGAAGATTCCCATACCTGGATTGAAATCACGTCAAATGGCTATGGAAATGATTGAGAGAGGGCTCATCAAGAAATTTATTGGAATGTGGCCATCCCCAAGGGAAATGGATATTTGGATTCATCAAAATTGGCAAGTGGTCATCAAGGGATAGTTAACTCACTAATTTTGCAGCTAAGGATACTACACATCTCTGTTCCAAACCAAGGAAGACAAAGATCTAATATTTATAAGTGGCCCTTACTTCATGGGGACTCAAGGTATCTACTTAAACAAGTGGTCCCCCGATTTCAACCCAAAAAATGACATCCCTTTTGTAGTCCCAGTCTAGGTGAGCCCCCCCCACCTTCCCCTACATTGTTGGAAAGAAGAAACCCTAAAATGCACAGACAATACTCTTGGGAGGTATATAGATAAAGCCCATCCAAAAGAAGGAATCTTCACTTGTGCAAGAATACGTGTCAAAGTGGATCTAAATAAAGGGATCCCATAAGTAGTTCTCTTAACCTTGGACATTGGAAACACAAGTAGCCCCTGGATTATGAGCAATTATCTTTCAAATGCAAATCTTTCCATGAATATGGCCACTTTACAAATAATTGGATGCTTCAGATGCCCCCACTTTAGGAAAAAGAGAACCAATGGAAAACAATAAGAAGAAAGATGAGCTCTAAACAATTGGATCCATAAAAGACTTTGAATATAGTTCCTCCTTCAGCGGGTAAAGGGGAAGGCTCAAGATCACAATGTGGAAATCAACCCAAAGAGCTAGTGCAACAAAAAATGATTCTGGTCAATCCATTTAATCCAGAAAAGGCAACAAAATTTCCAAGCAAAAACCTGCCAAAGGTGAAAATATATGAAGTGATCCTTCAAGAGGATTCGGAAGGAATACATGAGAGGAAAGAAACGGGACCCTCAAAATCCATTGCATTAGAGACAATTTTCTTAGAAATTCCTAAGGCAAACACCCTAGACAATATTCATGTCATTTTAGAAGGCGAAATCATATTAGGATATGAAGAGACCCAAACAAACAGAGAATAAGTATGAGAATGGATCCCAGAAGAAATTAAAGCAAGTTCAGGAATAATGACAAGGAAACAAACCCAAACTCAAGAGGATGAATGGAAAGAGGATAAAGGTTCAAAAGAGAAATTTCCTAAGAGAGTTGGGAGGAAGCTATGGAAAATAATCAGAGAAGAAGTTGTAGCTAGGGATTCCACTTTGGGGACCCATTCGACCCTAGATAAAAACATAATTATGTGTCCCAAAATGACTTGAAATATAGATGCTCTAACACCATCACAAGGCGCTACTTCAAAAACCAAAAAATAATGAAAAACCTCTCCTAGAATTGTCAAGGGCTTGGGAGCAATTTCAAAGAGGAAGTGATAAGAGATTTGATCCAAACATAAAAGCCTCAAATCCTCCTACTCTAGAATACAAAGCTAGAGGCTTCAAAGTCCATCAAACTAAGCAATAAACAATGGAGAGCTAATGAAGGAATTGTTGTTAGCTTGAGAGGAACATAAGGTTGACTTTGCATTATGTGGAATAGTTCTATTCTAAAGTGGTAAACTCTTTCAACACTCAACATTGGACTTTTTCAATGTTTACACATATATAGTCAAGGAAAAAGTTCAACCTTTTCAACATATACATGCCAATGGCCTACCGAGAAAAAGAGTATTGTTGGGAATCCCTTTTGGCCCTTCAAAATTCAAAAGAATCCAAGGGTCACATCATAGGAGGGAAATTCAATGTAATTTTGAACAATAAGGAGAAAAGAGGGGGTATCATAGTTCAAGGCCCTTTTCGTGAGATATTGGAGGACTTGATGGTAGAATGGGACCTTGTGGACATGAAACCCTCTAAAAGAAAGTACAAATGGTCAAATAAAGGTTAAGGTGAGGGCATATAGCAGTAAGGTTAGATCATTTCTTGGTACATAGTGATATTTTAGTGCAAGATTTTATCATTTTTT
>WSFP011491122.1:0-14843 GCA_009831015.1 Picea engelmannii
ATCAAATGCATAAATACAGTTGGTGCAATACATAAACCAAAAGGAATTACTAGTAATTCATATATACCTTGCTTTGTCTTCAAGGTGGTCTTCCAAGTGTCTTCTTCTTTAACTCATACCTGGTGGTATCCCGATTTAAGATCCAACTTGGTGAAGTACTTGGGATGCTGCGATTGATCTAACAAATCGTCAATCCTGGGCAGAGGGTACCGATTCTTAAGGGAAACCTTGTTCAAATATCTATAGTCAATACACATTCTCCAAGTCCATACTTCTTGGGAACTATGATGATAGGTGACACACAAGGTGAGGTGCTTGGTTGACTTACTCATTGATTTATTAGTTGCTGCAATTGTTTCTTATCTTCATCTATGTCCAAGATAGACTATCTGTACATCCCAATATTTGGCAATACAGAGTTAGTAAACAACTATATCTCATGCTTTGATTCCCTCTTAGGCCATAATCCTTTAGGATCTTGAAACACTTCTTTGTATGCCTACAAAAACTCCTCCAAATGATATTTTTTCTATATAATACATTCCTCTAGGGATGCCTTTACTTTTACTAAGTCATCAACTGGTTGATTCTCTCTTAAGAAAAGTAATACAAAATTCCCAATAGAATTGCTCAATTTCTTGGCTTGGTTAGCACTTACCGGAGTAATATTGTATTTGCCTTTGTGTTCATTGATGATGAAATACTTTCCATATTTGATCATGCAATACCATTTTTATTCCTTGTGAAGATTACATCTCCGATATACATGTGGGGGATTCCAAACACTATACCACACACATCAAGTGGTACTACATCTATCTCCACTTCATCAATATATTTTTCACTTCTAAAAAAATTGATCTTGCACTGTTCAATGACCTTGAGCTCTTCATCCTTATTTACCCATCCCAATGGATATGGGTTAGGATGAATGTGAAATTCCAATCCAAGCTTGTTGACTAGATCTTCTGGTATGAGGTTGGATTTTGAATCCAAATTGAATAAATAATCCACCTTTTTATTCTTGACTTGGATCTTAATATGGAAGAGTTTAGTCATATCCTTATCTTCCTTGTGATGAAGGATACTTAGATTCATCTCCTTTTTCACTATAGTGCAATCAATATTTTCATTTGCATATGAGTTTCTTTGTACCTAGTTGTTTGAATCCATGGCTAGTAGGTTCTTTTTCTTGGTATCCTTCTTACAATTATTTGGATTTATATTTGGATGTAGCTTCCAACACTTGTATTCGGTGTGACCATGGTATTACAATGGTTTTTTGGATCCTTGCGCTAATGTGCAATGGTTGTTGTCTTATTGTCCTTTCATTTCCACTTCTTATTCCCTCCTTGGAAGCATCTTGGTGGTATTTTTGTTTGTTTGGAACCACTTTTTTTTCCTTTCTTATTGCCTATAATTGTTTTAGGATTAATCCGTAAGTGCGGACACAAACCGATCTCCCTAGATCCACCTGGATCTAGAACAAAACATGACAGAATAATACTCTTTCCCTAGATTTAGACTATTGAATGAACTAGGAGGCAAGAATCACGAACATACCTTATGATCGCTTCCTTGAGTCTCTATTGTCCAGCTTCACTCCAATGCTCTTGTGCCGTCAAGATCACAACGATACAAACCAATCGAAGTGAAGACAACTCAATATATTCAATAGCTAATCTATACATATGATCAAGGAGTTATGTAATAAAGTGACATTAGCTTTATGGGAAAGGGGCATATTACTGTATTAAATTGATAGAAAGTAAGACTTACAACCTGAGCCTTGATGTTTCAAACCTCCTTTCGATGGCTCCTAGCTCTGACACACACACTTTCTCATGCATGAAGAAGATCAACTACTTTTGATAACCTTACTGGTGTCTCTAGCTACTGTAGCATCAATCCTTCATACAATCTTACACTAATTCTCCAATAAATCTCTTTCTAGTTTTCTTCCTTAACCTTTTCCATGAGAATCCCATCAATTTATAAAAGAGAATGGATTAGTTACTTGGATAGGAATGATCCCAAAATATCAGGAAAACCAGTACTTAGATAATCATTCGAATGCCATCTCATCCTTCTAGAAGATTCAAGAATCTATCTTTTTCCTTTCTTTAGAAGATGTTCGCACCCTAACAGTTAGGCACAGTGCAAACCTCTCACACCCTGGATTAAGGTAGCCTGCGAGAATCATGCATTCTCGCAGGCAAATGTATTGACAACCTGCAAACCTTCCTCAAAACTGTGATTTATGGAAAGAGATAAAGGTAGCTTTTCTCAGGATAAAGTCCTAATGAAGATCCTGAGTTCACCATAATCATTACATCATCATGACGACCAAATTTATGGATAATAGAATGCCCCCCAAAGTTTGAGATTGGAACCAGTGACAGTCGATAGACTTTGTAAGCTGCATGTGTGTGTCAAGAACCAAGAGCACATCTAATCGGAAACCTACAAACATCCAAGCATCTGCAGAATATTATATATACCAATTCTGAGGTAGGCATTCCCATACTCAGATCATAGACTGATGACATCATAAATAAAGTTCATGGCCACCAATCATACACTGTGGATCCATGCCATCACAATATAGCATAGCCACCTGAATACACTGTGGATCTATGCAACAATTTTTAAATCAAGACGACATAGCCACGAAACATACACAGTGGATCTATGTGTCGCAAATTATACATACTCCATCACAACCTGGATTATAAAGAGAAATCCAGGGTCTTCAATCTCATCGCCCAAAGTACGAATCTAACCATGTGATTACATGTGTTGAAGTCGAACATGGCAGAAACCACTTCATTACCGGTCATTGATGCAACCGTTAACAAGTGCGAGGGAAATCACCATTGATGTCAATGACTCCCAAGGTACTATAGTACAATCCATCGACTGTGAATAGATGATTTGATGTCAAACATCTGACATAATCTTTCAATCAGGGGTCAATAATGTAAACCCACTGTCGAAAGTGAGGAAACTTTCCATTGAGGCATGCAAGCTCCAAGGTACTAAATAATTTCTAAGTCTTGATTCCGGATAATAAGCTGAAGTCGACGGAACAAAACTCGTCAAAGGAGGGCCTTGATGTATCCCACATCAATGACACGAAATGAGTAACAGAGTTTGAAGGTGAAACAAAGCATGTGGCAATTGGACTTTGGACACAGGGAAGGCCGACACAGAGTAAATGGATAACTACAGATGGCCGACTCAATATAGGTTTTAGATGAACTTCTCTTGAACATATGAACGACACGACCAATGATTTGGCAGCATTGACTCAAAGACGACACATGGAATGACCTTGTAATCAATCGAAAGAGAGACAAATGGATTTCCCAAACCGGCTTCGAATGATGAATAGGGGGTGTCATGTTCAAGAGCGACACTTATTGCCAATCAATACGAAGATAAAACATATCCCTTTCCCAAATTCCCCCCCACCATTTCTGGCAAGTACCTCTTTATTTTTACGCAAGCTTGAAGAGGATCACATATGCTTGTTAATATAAGCTCATCCTTCGGATGAGTCCCTCAGAGTATGTTTAATGAACCCTAAGAAGGAGTGGTTCGGTCCCATCACGGGTCTGTCAATGTTTGTTTAACGAGTCCAGAGATAGTAAACTCGAAGGTTTTTCAAGATTATAGAGTTAGGAAAAACACTTAAAAGAGAACTCTCTCAGTTCCTTTTTCGTACAGTAGTCCAAAGAGACCAAAAAAGGTTTAAACTATCGCTCGAAAGATGCGTACTTCAAATACTTTATCGAGCGTGAAAATAGCAAGGTCGCTCGGTGATCTTTTCATGTTTAGAGAGTCTGAAAAGAGCTTAAAGAAAACTCCAGGGGGGTTCCTTTTTCGTATAACCACGGTGAGCCCGAAAAAGTGATAAAACCATGCTCAATCACGTTCTCATGTTTTTCACGAGCGCAAGAACGGACAAAAAAACGCTCGAGGTTTTATGTAAAAACCATAAAAACAATCAGAATCACATCATAACGGAGAAAAAATACGTCCATATCCTTTTCGTAATCATCAATGTTTCACACCTGCAAGTCATTACACTCATTTTCATATTAATGATTAGGGTTAATCAATAAATAAACATTAAAAACCCAAATTGACATAGTAAAAAGTAATTTAAATGAGTAAATAACCAATTTTACCATATCATTTCACATTTTCACCATTGAGTTCCAAAAACCCTCATTTTACCCTCTGAATTCGGCGTTGATTTCCGGGAGCTACGAGTGATCATTTGACGAGCCATCAGCAACATTTTGGTAAGTTCTTCATTCTTGATCTTTCCATGGTTTAAAATTTGATTCCATTGGTTAAAACTGTTGTTTTAAGTGATTTTTTGAACTATATATGCGTGGAGGCATTCTCGCAGGTGGCCCATACGGGACCTGGGAGAATGACTCGTTCTCGCAGGTGGGATTTGAGCCACCTGCGAGGTGTTCGCGCTGTGCATAATAAGGCACCTGCGAGCAGCGCAAAACTCATTTTTTTTTTTTAAAGTTTAGCCAATGAAAAAGATTCATTTCATGAATAAGATCATTAATCTTCTTTGTATGTTTCTTATGCAGGTAAATAGCCACAAACATGGTGCTTGAGTGGCGAGAACGAGAACATAAGGAAGATAATACAAATGCTGAGAATCATCCTCCCACCATAGCTGCATTAAGAGATTGCGGTCTCTTAAAATACTTCCGTATCCCAGGCATGAGAGCCCAAGTCCGATTACTGGAGTATCTAGTTCGTATGTGGGATCCAGACCATCAAGTTTTCAATGTAGGAGCTCACACATTATCCATTGACATCGATGACATATATTTCTTGGCCGGATTATCCAGGCGTGGGTCTTATGTCAGTCTGACCAACAACAGAGCTGGCGGGTTAAAAATGAGTGAATATTGCAATCAATACTGTGTACCCGAGACTGAAAGAAAGAATGGGAAAGTGGCGATCTGGGGAGTAACAGACCTGACACTCCGCACTATTCTCTTCATGATTGCTTGGATGGCGGGAAGTGCCGCTCCCCATATGGAATTACAGAGCTATTTCCAGTACGCCATCGAGTGTACTAAGCCCCGAGTATTTAACTGGGCTGATGCAGTGTTACGCAGTATCAAAAGACAACTAACCAAGTGCAAGCGGGGTGAACTGAAACAATTTGGATATGGATGTTTACTAGTGTCCTTCTTCCTTGAGAGGGTCCCTGTATTTAGACTACAGGTTGAGTGGGACTTTCTGGGTTCTAGGGATCCGAGGATGTTGCGGTGGTGTCGGCTCATGGCCCGACACGTGGCAGGACCAATCGTCAAATATGACGATATTTTCTTTGACTGGTTGCAAAACAGATGCTGATGGTCGATGACTACGCCTATGCCGGGTTGGATTTCCGAGGATATCCGGATCTCTCACTTCTTGAGGATGCTCAGTGGGGAGACCTCGGTAAGAAGTACACAAATTTTCTCTTTTTCAAATGTTTTTTGAATTTTAATCATATTTAAATGTTTTTGTTTTATATATTTATTCGAAGACTAACACCAAATGTTTGTTGATAACACAGATGTTGGACCTTATAGACCTCCTGGTACTTCTCCTATCCAGCAACGAGGAGAAGCAGCAGCAGTATTACCACAGTATGTCGAAGATTACCAGGTGGTGGAACAAAACTTAGAAGGCCTGACAACAGACATTCCATATATGACTCTGGAAGAGGTTCCACGACGCGATCAACGTCACACTGTAGGGGTATCCGCAGCTATGGGTCGACTGCTCTGCAGAGTAGCTAGGGCAGTAGTGTGTTACCGTGAACGTCATCTGTGACGTCACTTTGTAGAATCTATAAGCTTCAATTTTTTGATATTTTGGTCTTCGGACAAACTTTTTGTAAAAACAACAAACTCTTTTGATCGTTATATACAGATGGCTTCTACTGGTTTACTTTATATTATGTGAATTTAAATGTGTTTGATTTATAAATGGTTCAAATGTCTGTCCAATACATAATTAGCCAATGCATCTGTTAATGTATTAAGACATCTAGGAATATACTGATATTCAATGTGATCAAAATATCGTTCCAAGAGGCGAATTCGCAAATACACTCGTAATAAAGTAGGACTTCAAATAGAGTAGACATTACTTAGCTGTAGTACCACAAGCTGCGAGTCGAGTCACACAACCAAATGACGGATTCCAAGCGAGATAACATCAACCAATAATTCAACAACGGCGCTATACTCAACAATGTTGTTGGTTGCACGGCCAAGACATACACCTCGTAAAGATATAAGTTCATTGGTTGGGGCATATATTTCCCATGCAGCGGAAGCTAGGTTTCGAGTACTACGGCTAGCACCATCAGTGAAGCCAATATAGGGTAGCGAAGTTCCCGACATCTGGCAATCAAACACGATATCACGTAAGGGCAGAGACCATATAACATCAAAAGCAAACTAAAGTAACGCACACAAAGTATGATACATAAAATACAAGTACTTGTGCACAAATAACTTATGCATAGTACTTCTTCAAGTACAACCCATTTCTGGGTTCACTCAAAGGTATACCATCATAATCGACCAGCTCATACGCTCCTTTTTCCAACACTCTGCGAACAATGTAAGGACCACGCCACATTGGTTCGAATTTCCCAGCTCCTAAGACATCCTTATCCTATTCATACAGAAGAACAAGATCACCTTCAGAGAAAACACGAGGCTTGACATGCTTGTCATACTATGCATTGACACGTTTATTCTGGGATTCTATTACTAGAGTAGCATCACGTCGAGCTTCGTCCAACCACATCAAATACAATAGATGCTCTTCTTCAACAGAAGTATTGGGTAAGAGTTCGATAACTAGCTTCAGAGAAGGTATCTCACATTCTATCGGAAGAATGGCTTCCACGCCATAGACTAATCGAAAGGGCGTAAACCCCGTAGCGGATTTAACAGATGTCCGATATGCCCACAATTCCGAAAACAACATCGCGTGCCAGCTGGTTTTATGAATTCCTATCATCCGTCGAAGCATAGTTATAAGAAATTTGTTGATTGCTTCGACCTGACCATTAGCTTGCAGATAATAGGGTGTCGAGTTATCATGATGAAGACCCAACTTTTCCGTAAGTTCAAACATCATAAAATTCCTAAAATGACTACCGTGATTAGTAACGATAGCTTGAGGAACACCAAAACGAGCTATGACATGATTAAAAAGAAACAACGCTGCAGTCTTTTCAGTATTATCGAATGTTGGCATCGCCTCGGCCCATTTTGTAAAGTAATCAACAACTACAATGATGTAACCATGCCCCTCGGCCGAGTGAGGGTGAAATGTCATGAAATCAATGCCCCATTTTGCAAAAGGACCAACTGAGACCACAGGATGAAGGGGAGCAGGATGCGACCGAATTTTTTGATTGTAGGTCTGGCAGGCATGGAACTTCTGAACAACAGTAATGCAATCATTGAACAAGGAAGGCCAAAAATATCTTGCACGTAAGATCTTCTGGGCAGTAGCATACCCAGACATATGACCACCACATGCTCCGGAATGACAGTCATTCAAAGCTTTCTCGGCTTCGTCAAAAGTCAGGCAACGCCGAAAAACAGAATCAATTCCCCGACGATAAAGAGTATCCCCGAGGATAATATATTGACGCGCTTGATAGAGGATACGACATCGTTCGATGCTAGACAAGGCAGGCCAGAAAGTTTGGGTTTGGAGATATATAATGATATCACCATACCAAAGATCATCAGTGCTTATAAGGAAAAGAGACTCATTAGGTAATGAATCTACTGCTACATTTTCCGTGGCTGAGTGAGGAAAATCACATATCAATTCAGCGAAAAGTAAGGATTTCTTAGACGTGGCTCGATCGAACTCCAAGTCAAACTCCTGGAGTATGACAATCCATTTGGAGTACTTTATCCCTAGCAATTGATGAGTCAAAATGTGTTGCATAGGGTTGCAATGCAAAATCACTGTAGTTTTCCTTGAAAGGATATAATGACGACAGCGTTGAACAGCTTGAACGGCAACCAAAGCCAGTTTTTCAACATGTTGATACTTGATTTCAGTTGATGTGAGACTTCGACTCAAGTAATAAACAACATGTTCGTCGTGTGCATCATCCTCTTGAACGAGAACCATGCCGATGTTATACTCCGAGGCAGCAAGATAAATAAAGTAATCACGACTATAATCAGGAGGGAAGAGTAGTGGAGCTTTCGTGAGGGACAACTTCAAAGCCTCAAAATAATTGTTGGCAACAATATCCTAGACAAACTCTGAACCTTTCTTTAGTAGACGTGTAAAACCACGAGTAATCTCGGCGTAATTAGGGATGAAACGGCGAAGAAAGTTTGCTTTCCCCTATAAACTTTGTAACTGACGCAATGACGAAGGAGGAGGGAGATTAAGAATTGCCTCAACCTTAAGAGGATCTACCCGGATCCCTTGACGTGAAACAATGAATCCTAGAAGACGGCCGGATTCTACGCAAAAGACGCATTTATGAGGATTTAAACGAATGCGATAGAACCGACAACGAACGAAAATTGCTCGGAGATGATTGGGGTGATCGACTCGGTGTAAAGAATGAGCTAGTAAATCGTCCAAATAAGGTTGGACGATATGCTTTATATCGTGAAATGCATAAGACATAGCACATTGAAACGTTGCGCCCGCGTTCTTAAGACCGAAGGGAAGTTTCCTATAGGCGAAAGTACCCCAAGGACAAATAAAAGCAATTTTATGTTGGTCCTCAGGAGCGATGTTAATTTGATTATAGCCGGAGAAACCATCCATGAGAGAAAATATTTCACTTCTGGCACAATCATCGACGATCTGGTCGACGAAAGGGGTCGGAAAGTTGTCCTTTGGACAGGCTTTGTTAATATCCCAATAATCAACACAAACACGTATACTACCACCTTTCTTATCAATCGGTACAGGGTTGGAAACCCATTCTGTCAGAGCCACGGGATAAATAAAACCAGCTTTGAGGAGTTTTTCAACTTCGAGTTTGATAGCTGTCGCTTTACGTGGATGGACCGGACGAAGGCACTGCCGGACTGGTTTAGCTCCGGGGTATGTTTTTATCTCATGTACAACAATAGCAGGGTCGACACCTGACATCTCTTCATATCTCCAGGCAAAGATGTCACGCAATTCTTTGAACATAGATGTATAAGTGACGATTTCATCTGGAGAACACGAAGCTCCAATGTGAACATTTTCAACTATCCCAGGTTTAACTGATATATCAATGGGAATCGTGGGAGAAATATTACTGAGGTTCCCTTCGGCCAACACATCATGTGTAGATCCGGGAACGGTCGATATGACAACAACGGTCGATGTAGTCGAAATCCGTCGGTAGTTCTCGAGAATCTGTTGTTCCAGAAACAATATAGAACGATGATGTCCATCGTCCCAAGGAGTGTCCTCCATGATGGACATGATCATCTCGTCAGTGGGAAATATGACATGGAAAGGATCGGGAGACAACTCATCAAAAGAAGGTGTAGAAAGGGTTGCTGATTGAATGGCTTGATAAACAGACTCAACCGGACTTAACGGCATGACATCGTCGAAACGAGTGTGATCTCCAGGATCAGGGACTATCCAAGGGTCAGAAGACACTGGAAGTTCATGAGGTACAACAGAGATCATATTAATAGAAGCAACTGACGGGCGCAGAATATCGGGTGGGGGTGGTATGGGGAAAGTGCCCATTAACGAAGAGTCCTTTAAAAGGCCGACACCGACATTCTCGTAACCCGGAGGGGTTTTAGCTATGAACGACACATTGCCAGTACGAGTATCAAAATTAAAGAAGGCAAGTTGATCAACCGTAACCACTTTTCCCTGATGAGGAAATCATACGACACGGAAAAGCGTTGATACAACAACACACATAGAATCAATCCAGCTACGACCAAGTACGAGATTATAATCCAGGGGAGCATCGAAAACTTCCACTTCAACTTGGACTGTCTTACCTTCTAGAGTAACAGGCAACGATGGAAGAACACCGTAAGGCTTAAAACCAGAGCCATTGAAGGCTCCTAGCTCTGACACACACACTTTCTCATGCATGAAGAAGATCAACTACTTTTGATAACCTTACTGGTGTCTCTAGCTACTGTAGCATCAGTCCTTCATACAATCTTACACTAATTCTCCAATAAATCTCTTGCTAGTTTGCTTCCTTAACCTTTTCCATGAGAATCCCATCAATTTATAAAAGAGAGTGGATTAGTTACTTGGATAGGAATGATCCCAAAATATCAGGAAAACCAGTACTTAGATAACCATTTGAATGCCATCTCATCCTTCTAGAAGATTCCCTTCTAGAAGATTCGAGAATCTATCTTTTTCCTTTCTTTAGAAGATGCTCGCACCCTAACATTTAGGCACAGTGTGAACCTCTCGCACCCTGGCTTAAGGTAGCCTGCGAGAATCATGCATTCTCGCAGGCAAATGTATTGATAGCCTGCGAACCTTCCTCAAAACTGTGATTTATGGAAAGAGATAAAGGTAACTTTTCTCAGGATAAAGTCCTAATGAAGAGCCTGAGTTCACCATAATCATTACATCATCATGACGACCAAATTTATGGATAACAATAATATCCAAGTATTGTGCTTACAAACATACCCCATCAATTGTCTTAGGTTTAAAGAGAATCATTTTCTTCCATTTATGACTACATGGAGACCCCCTAAATACTCGAGGAGTATGTATGGGTTCTTGGGAGATACACCCAAAATAATCACCATTTTTCTGAACTCGGTGGTGTACTCTTACACACTTTTCTCTTGACTTTGCCTACCTAAAGTGATACCAACAGATAAAATGGTCCTCTACATACCCAATAGGGTATAACTACAACTTGATGAAGGTTTTAAATGCTTCTCACTTAGTTACCAGGGGATCACCCTCTGACATAAGTGTCTTTTGTTGGTTGTGGAGCCTGATTATGTTCTTGATTCAGAGGTCCTTGCTTTCAGCTGTGTTTATACCCCATGAAGACTTTACACCCCAGAATTATGTACACTCTTCCATGCGGGGGAGTGAAGAGGGGGTACCCCCTCTGCGGGGTCCGGGGGTGAAGCCCCTGAAGGAAAAATTGCCTTGTAAATGTAAATTGTAATTTCATTGTAAATATGGACCGTTCATTATAAGGTCGCAGATCTAATGGTAGAAATTATGTTAGGGTTTTTTCCCCTAGAAGGAAACCCTCTGTTATGAGGGAAATGTATTGCAGCTATGCATTATGGCGAGTATTGTATTCTGAGAGAGGATATTGTGAGAGAAATAAGAGGAAGTTACAACGGGTTTTGTTGTAGGTTGTATCCCTTGATTTGATGAATACTAAGAAAGGAAGGACCTGGAAATTTCTCTGGTGGACGTACCCACACTGGGTGAACCACACAAATCTGTGTCTCTATTGTATTGTGTATCTTTTGTGTTTTGTTTCCGCATTTGTTTTATTTTATTGCTTCGCGGTCCTATTTTTCTAACATCTTTGTGTGGCTTTCCCATTAGGTTAGGGCATGTCCCTCTAATTTCAGTCAGGAAAATGAAATATTTTTCTCTTCTTGTATGTTTTGGATAATGAAATAAACTTATAATTGTTGCAACCATAAATACAACTTAACAACATCAATCTCACCTTAGCAGGGTTTGAATTCCACTTCCAGTTCCATTTTAAACAGATGTTATCAAGAAGTGATGACACTAGAACTTGGTTTCTCTTTCTATGGATTTTTTTTTCGACTCCTTTTATGGGTCTTCATTATCTCCTAATTTATCGTCTAATCCAACTTCTAAGTTAGATACATCAACCTCCCCAAAGGGTACAAACTTGTTCTCTAAATCCTCCATGAGGAGGGCCATGTTGTGAGAGATATCAACAACTTGTTCTTCTATATTTGAAAGTCTATCCTTTGCCTTGTCCTGAGCGTTGTTATGACTAGACTCATGTTTCATGGCTACAGTTTTGAGACTTCCTTCTTAGGCCAAGTCTTAGATGTTGCAACTTCCCATGAAACCCCAAAGAAAACTACTTTGATACCAATCTGATCTATAAATTTTCGTGGATATTCCATTGGAATAGTTCATTACAACAAATATTACAATGTTCTAATTTTTTTTATTATGTAGTTTATTACCTTATATCTTAGATTTAATATTACTAGCATATAACTCAAAATTATGGAAATTACTGAAATGGAAATGAAAGAAACAAGTAGATTAAGACACCATCCACACAAATGAATGCAATATGTGACCTAGTAAACCCAATATAGGAGAAAACCCATCTAGAAGGTGAGGCCTATGTTCTACTCTTTTTTTCTCAATTATGAAATACAAGTACACATAAGTGGGCACTCATTATGGAGTTTCTATGGACACCATGGCTTGAATGGTTTCTACAAAATATTCTACCTCCTCTATTGTGATTCAATATCCCACTCTTAGATGCTTTGTCCAATTATGGAACAATAACAATACCAAAAGAATAGAGCCCCTTCTATTCCTAGTGGCTCAATATTTAACATATCTCGATAGCCATCTAAGGTTGGGGTTGGGGTTTTTACATGCCTAAACCCTCAATTGTTGTTAGGGTTTTGGAGCATCTAGAATCTTATTGAAAGTCTACATGTGTTTATCCCCACACATGCAAGTAATGGGGGCTGATGTGGCATACACTTGGTACCATGGTGTCAATAAGGTAGGTCAACTTGTGGGAAGCAAAACTTCCACATACAGACTTCGATTGAGGTGATTTTCACACCGTTGGAAAGTTTTCAATGTGTAGAAAAATGTTGAGGGGATGAGAGTTATGATCAAAAAATTTTGACCCAAAAAAGTTTGATTTGATTCCTTAAACTAGCTTTTGAACTTTTTGGACCCCAAATCACCAAATTGGGACCTACCCCTAAAATGGACCTTGCAAGTCCATTCCTCCATTTTTTCCATCCAAAAAGTACTAAGATATATGCAAATTTATATGATGACCTATTCTGGATCAATAGGGGTACCAAGTCAAGTAAAATTTCCACAAAATATTCTAGATGTATAAATTCTCCATAGTAGGGCAATTGATGCAACTTAGAAAATTTTGCCTCTTTCCTAGAGGTTTCTTGGATATTATCTCTGTGAATTTTCGGCCTTAGGGATATTGTGAAAAACAATAGAGAAACAACAACATCAGACAATATTTCACCTTTTAACAACCCCAATCCATCATGAAATTCAAGAGAAAATATATGAAAGTGTGTGAATAAGTTTCAACCCTATAGGGCAATCTTATCATGCATAAAATGCATTTGAAATTCACTTTATGATAGCTCACACCCAACATTATTCATTTTTTTAAAATTCCTAATTATTCAATATCAATGTTAAATTGTTTAACAATTTCAACCTTAACTTATGTCAAATTAACAAGACATACAAGTGCTGGAAATTACCAAACCAAGAAGAAATCGATGGCCGAAAATCAAATCTGCAATAGAGACAATTTTGGACATATGAAAACTTCATATATATGTATATATATGAAGTTTAGGTACATACCATAGCCTCTTCCCAAGACTAGTACAATATTTTAGCTCTCCAAAATCCTAACTAGGGAAAACTAAAAAACCTCTAACTCACACCCAGTAGCTCCAACAAGCAAGCATCACACTAGCATGTCCTCCAAGGATAGATGTTTCCTCTTATTCTTCATTTTGAAAAATACAACCTAGGGTTTAATCACAAAATCCTTGCCTTCAAGTATTCAAGGGATGAAACGCTAACCCCAATATTTAAGATGCTCCAAAAGATTCAAGAAAACCTAGCAACTTTGAGACAAGAGAGAGAAAGTAGAAAGATGAATATCTAAGTGAGAGAGGAAGAATAGTGCACTATTCATAGTCACATCCCTAACACAAAATGGGTGAGAATGATAATGATGAAAGGAATCTCTCCTTCCTCTCTATATACGAGAGGTAAGGGAGTCCAACAAAACATGCATGGGCCTAAACCCTTACAAGCAACCTACAAATCCATAAGTAGGCACACACATGTGGAGCACTACACTTCAAGGGTACACATGTCAAGATTCAAGGTGATGTCATACAAAAGAAAGGATCCAATGTGAGGGTGCTCCATGAGATGTGTACAACACTCCTCCTCCAAGCATCCAAGGACTGCAACAATTATCCTAATCCATGTGCTCCACTATGTCCACTCCCCCTACCTGAACACTGTTACAACCCAGACATCCCCAAGTCATCTCTATGCCTCCATGCAAACATCCAAACTACACCATGTTGTTTAGGGCCCAATGATCTCCTCCTGAATCCAAACAATCTTCCTCTAATACATGGCATTCTCCAAGCAATCAACCTCCTCCATGTGGCCAACATGTAGAATGTCACCAAGCTTTCTGAACATCTCCAATGCCCTAAGGAATAATGTCACACATGCACTCAACTGAGGTGAAGCAATCACTGAGCAATCCATCTCCAATCTATAGATCCATCGTGGGATATTTAGGGGCTAATCATACACCATGGATCCCAAATCTCATGAAACGCCCCAAAACATGGTGTAAACACTTTCAAAGTAACCTTGAAAGCTAACTCTATATGGAGTTCTCAATAGTATATTTACTAGATTGTCATGAAATCAAAAGGTGTGTGTATAGTTCATTTAATTTATCTGTTACAATTAACCATTTGTGCACACCATACAAATACTAACAATAGAATAGACATAATAGTAGAATACTT
>WSFP011491123.1:0-14842 GCA_009831015.1 Picea engelmannii
AGGGACCCACGCCTCACTTAACTAACCCATCACTCCCCCTTACTCCCACTCTCACTTCCCTTCACTCACATACACTCCCCTTTCACTCCACTCCCTCTCCCCTTTACCTAACTCCTCTCCACTACACTCCCCTTCACTCCCACGCATCTCCTCTTCACTCCCACATAACTCCCTCATATCCTCATGCATTACCTAAACCCTTAACCTTTCCCTAGCACATGCATTACTTAGGGATTGCCACCTCCCATTCCTATTTAAGAAAGGGTCAACCTCTCCTTTAGTTAGTCGAATCTTGGACAAGAAATAATTTTAATGTTGTAATATCTTCTGGAATAATAAAGACTTTGGAGCTAGCCTTGGTGTGTGGACTCAAATGTGTGGATGAATGTTGGATACATGAGGTGATGTTATATTGATTTTATGCATTGTATATTTTTTATTTGGATAATCATAGGTATATTGCTATCTATATGGAGTAATTTGTTTAATTTTTTTATTATTCAATTTACTTGTTGATCTATACTCAAACATTTCATTGCATGTGTGTTTTTGCTTCAACTAATGTGCTCTTGAAGCCTTTTTGTGTAGAGAAACACCAAGTGAAGGAACTTGCAGGTATCAATGTTGCATGCAATATCATTCTCTTGGAGAGGCAAAGGAGCTCGGTTGCTTCCCATTTTATTTCCAAGAATATTCTTAAGGAAGCATTCACCCTCTTCTTCACATCAAGGAGAACCCCATAGCTCAAATTTCCCAAGCTCAAGAGGAAACTCAAAATCTCGATAAAACTCATTCCCCTTCTTTATTTCTTGGTTTCATGTTGTTAAGAATAGTTTTAAAGTTTATTTTCAACATCTAAAGGTTGCATGCATTTGTTTCCTAGATCAATTTATAATTTTGTCAACTTTTTAAAGAATAGATCTAGGCATTTTGAAGCAATTTATTTGATCTTTTCATCTAAATTTTAGATCAAAGTTATTTGCTTAGTTTTAAGTTGTTTATCAAGTTGTTTAGAGATTGTATGTTTTATGTCCTAAAACAGCAAATAGAAGTCACTAAAAGAGCCTAAGTTAGATCTGTTTTAAGTCTTTAAAAAGTCCTAAAATTTACCTTTTTGCCTTAGAGAAAACTTCAAAATTTTTGATAATTTTTTTTATTGTTTAGAACTCTTTCATAGCTTGTTTTAACTTGATTTACTTGTTGTTTTATTGCATAAATTACAGATTGAAGAGGAGGCTCTGTCTTTTTTAGGCAAAATCAAGGCTTCTGGGGCACCCTGGGGGATTGTGACTTCATCAAAACGAAGTTTCTCTTTTATATTTTTTCTTCTTGTACTCTCCCTGACGATCCAAAAATAAGGATCCCTCTTCTTCTAAAGGAGTTAAAATCTCAAAGAGAACTCTAGTTCTCCATTGTAATAGTGCAATAAAAGCGGGCCCTTTATGCCCAGTTTCTTCATCCCCTTACGGGGATTTGTGTTGTGGTTTCATTTTTTGTATCTCATATTTGTGCATGCTTAAATATAATAATCAATTACACAATTAAAACATATCAAACACAATACAAGACTCTAGCTCCATGCATGTTAAGCTAATTCTCAGATTTTCATGCATATTTAGTTTCAAGTAATTTTCTTTCCTCAATCAGTTTTGCAACAACATTTGATTTTCAAGTAATATCTTGTTGATCTCTCTCAAACACAAAGTAGGATATATAAACCTAATTGTTGAAATTCATTTATTTCATATTTTAAGTGTTTTGTGCAAGTGCCTCATTTACAAAGCAGGGCATGTGATCTATCTGTTTCATTTTTATCAAGTAATTGAACCTTGCTAGTATAATTAGGACAATCTTTGAGTGGTATTATTCGTCTAAGACATCTACCCTGGGTGGAGTGTGTCAAGTCAATAGGAAACTCACCTCGTTGTATCTACAACACACCCAATCGACAACTTTTGGATTAGTGAATAATACATAAGGGGGCCAAACATTCTTCACTAAATTAATTACAAAATTTACCTCAATAAAATCTTTGATCTACACCACCCATGACTCCCTTCAAGGCACTGGTCAAAACATACTTTCAATCTTTCTTATGTGAGCAGTTTTACTTATGCATGTTATCTAATGCTTTTTATGCTCTTGATTATTGCAGATGTTGTATCCTGTTGATGTATGAATGTTTCATGAGCATAGTGTTCTTTATGATGATAAATGCTAAATGGTGAATGATCGAATTTTATTTTCAGCAATAAACTCCTAGATTAAAGTGTTTTTCTTTCCTAGTTTAGAAAATCCTTAGTTTTATTTTTATAGGGACTACCCCCCTTGGCTTCACTAGGAGTTATCCTATATGGAGGGGTTGAGGATCAGGTGACAGAACCTTGACTCGAGACTTGCCCCCAAGGACACACCAAGTGGATTGAAGGTTCCTTCCATGATAACCCAGGTGTGTATTAGGACGGTAGCACGGTGAATTTTGTTATTCTTCGTAAGGGAGACGGATCCTATGAAGTTTTGGATCCCATAGTTAACCTAGGCCATATATATAAGAATTCTCGGGAACTATTCCAACCATCAGATCTATGATATAGTCATCCCAACGTTGACTGCTTCGGGAGGTTTGAGGTGTTGTAACATCAAAACATCCAAAGTTCAGAGTAGCGAAGTAATGTGGACTGTGGATCTATGGATCCTTCAGGACCCATCTTGTCCATTGGATCAAGGGAATGTGTGTGTCATGTCAAGAACACATGGGGATCCATGTTTCGAGTGAATACGTTGCCATGGGTGGAGGACATGTAGCAGGAGATTATGGGGTCCGAAGGTTTGACACTCCAAAGGAATTTGGACAAGAGTCTTTGAAGTGTGAAGAATCCTGAAGTTGCAACCAGCAGAGTAAATCCTATTCATTGATATATAGGGGACGTGTGGCACTAGATCCTTTAGTCCAGAGACTTGGCACTCCGGGGCACTCGAGATGTGATGATTTGATAAGCTCAGAAGCCCAGATTTTCAAAGCAATGAGAACCATAGATCTATGGATCTACATGGACAGATATCGACCGTGATATCTGAAGGACATTAGAAGGTTGTTTTTTTTGGGTTGACGTGGCTCATTGACGTCATCCAGGGTGACGTGGACCCGCAACTAAGGTGCCATGTGTCACTGGGATATGGACATTTTTCAAACCACTTATGCCTATTAGTGCATGACATGAGTCACCCCCTGATGAGGAGACATGTTACCCCTAGCCCTTGCAATGTGTCAGCCTCTGGTTCGTTCCCGCTTGAACAACATGATTGGTGATGCAACCAGGACTCCAAGAGTCCGAGACTTCGAGAGTTTGGAAGATTTGGGTTGTAGTATCATAAAGGGGCATTCAACATAGAACCTCGAACATTGAACCCTGAACATCAATGTTCAACATAGAAAATCGAATGTTGAACACTGACATTCAACATAAAATACCGAGTGTCAATCGTTGAATGGTCAAGACCACATGAAGATATTTTGGGAATCCAGGAGGTCTCATGCATAGACAACAAAGGGGTGCTCAACACCGAACATCGAATTATCCTTAGGAGAATGCCTTAACCAAGAGGAAAATCCATCAACGGATTTAATGGGGAATGGATATCCACCACAGATACAAGAGCGTTGGGAGTTCCAAATCATCAAGGAATTCTAGATGATATGTATGAGGTGGATGTTACGTGGCCCTTGACTAATAACGTTCGAACAGCTTCGGGAGGAAATAACTTGCAAACTAGAACTCATATTTTAGTGTGGTGGTGACCGCTAGAAATATCGTGGCGAGCAATAGCCAATGGAGATCCCAGAATTAGGATTTGAGATAATTAGGAAAAACAAAATTATGATGTACCACCCCTTAAAGGAGTATTTAGGGGTCAGGTGTGTTACAAATTGGTATTAGATCATGGAAACAACACTTGGTCTGCTTGAGCTCATACATGAGTCATACAAAAATATTATTAGAGGACTTTAAAGGGTAACACCCTATTTTACCCATTCCTAAGAGGCTTAGTAAACAACTACTGAAGAGAGGAATGAAAATTTATGTTGTTGATAGGTGTTTTGGAAATCTCCATGGTATGTTGCTAATGTTTCCAAATAAAGAAGCTGACTTCACTATGCAATCGTACGTGCTATTGTACCAACATAAGATTGGGTTACCAAGGATAAGATGATCCTATTGAGAATATTACTTCCAAACAAAAATCATCTACATAATTTCCTCGAGTAGAAGGATGCAGATTTAAAATTCAGTTGGGATTTTACCCAACAACATTGAATCATGCTAGTCTATGGCAGAGAAATCCTACCATTTCTTCTCAGAAATCATGGCCAATCCCACATGAATGGGATTATGTTGATGAGCACTAATATCAAGACTTGGAGGTGAATGGATTGAAAGGATTTGTAGCAGTAATAAATATTGTTTTAATAAAGGATTAAACCCAGTATATGTGTATGACCCCTCATGATCAGCGGATTAATGGAAATGGTAAGATTAATTTACTGACCAAAAATTGTTGTTGGAATAATCTAGTAATAAAGTAAAAAAGGAACCCTATAGATTGAGACAAACCTTCATGAAGGTAGAAGTGAATCAACAAGAGAAATTTCAAAAGCTCATGGTTATGCTATTGGAGTGTATATCCATTTCAACTCAAGGGCATGTCCATGCATAAGAATGCATATGGAAAAATATTGAACATGAAAAATAGGCATGTTATAACCTGTGATGGGTTGTAAGGTACAGTCTACTAATGGAAATTTTAGATGAGGATGACCTTATGACAACAGGAATTAACCGCAAGAATGAAAGTTGATAATGTTGCATCCTATTTCCTTAATACGACAGGACTGTAACAATTTATGAGAGACTGATGTAAGGTATGATTAAGGAAGTGTCAAACACCCTTGGACAACCAATGGATCATATTGACATCCAGAGGTGGATGGTATCCATATGGATATGTCTTGGTATACTCAAAAATCTATAAGAGTGAGTTTAGGAAGAGATTCCCTTGTAAATATCGTTTGACCAAGAGTGAATTGAGGCATGAAGAAGAGACTAGAAGTGGTTATCTTACTACCTTGAGTGGCACAATAACTACCCATATGAATTAGGAATTATGGAAGGATTTTTACAATAGAAAGGAAAAAGGTGACCCTTGTATGTTATTTCCATGTAGAAGGGGCAACATCATTATGAATTATGACTGTGAGACTAGTCATATGAGTGACTGTAATCTGTCACTAAAGAACACTAATATTAAAATTAAAATATCAATGTAAAAGGGGTGCAAGAGGTGCAACTACATATATGTGTATACATTCTTAAAAGAATGATATGATTGAAAGGCCTCAATTGAGAGGGAAACTAAGTGTTGAGTGTCTCTATGAGGATTGTCATAAGGATGGCAGGAATATCCTTGGGGGGGGGGGATCTAGAATTTTGATATTTCCATGTACATATATGGCAGGGAAACGATGCATGTGTACGATGTTTGAATATATGCATACAAAAGGAAAAATATGACTATCATGATGAGTGGAATGTGAGGCAATAATTTCACTTTTTAATGAATACCATGGATACATGGTTGAATCCATTATGAAGAGTCATGAAAGTTATGTTTTGAATGATTCCTTGAGGGGAATGTGTTCCATTCCCTCGGGAAAGACTAATATAAATAGATGAAAGAGTAAAGAATAAAGGATGTTATGTTGTCATGACAAAAGGAAACATGATTAATCCTTTGAGGGATGCATGAGAACAATTATGAACCATCATAAGTTAAATCATTTATGATTGTGCATGTGGTTAAGTGCATCATGGATGTAAGTCAACAAAACAAGGAATAGGTGTGGATGAATAATTTGGATGCATAACAAAGATGCATGTTTATATTCCTTATCGAATATTTGATGAACCACTGAACTAACTCAGGTTGAGGCTATCAAATATAGTGAAGGATGTGAAATGAGTAAATTGCATGTTGAAGGAGTTCCCTGTGGAGGAACTATGTGAATATTCTGTCAGGAGAACAAAGTCACAACCTTAATGAATGTTGAGAATTGAGTAGTGGGCTGAAAACATATATATATATCTATATATGTATAAGAATACTAGATTACATTCTAAAACAAAAGGTATGAGTGGAATACTAACAAATGAATGTTGACCATTCTGATAACCGAAAGGTAATGTGTAGAATGCACAGGTTCATTATTCATCGTGAACAAAAGGTTTGTTTTTATAGCATGTTGATTTACCAAGAAGGTTGAGGTGAACCTAACAGAGACTGCTCAAGGAACCAAACATGGAGATCATAATAACAAGTAGATTGTGTTAGCGCCAATTCTTGCAAGGGGGTGTTTCTCTCTGATTTCAGGCCCTTGGTGTAAATGCATAGAAATGGGGTTTAAAAACCCATCAAATGTGTTTTATTCAAAGGCCGCAGTCATGAGCACCAAGCGCAGCACATAGAAGAAGTCCATTTTGGGCTTAAAATCAAGTGAGTGGGCATTTTTTTTTCAGCAGTGAGGATCCATAGATGGAGCAGATCGATGGTCATTGGGTAAGCTTGAGTCGCGGAGTTGCATGAGGTTTAGCACATGGGATCATCTCTTATGGCCAAAGTCACGAAGTGATCATGGTTTTCCGATCCAGTCGGGACACATGGCGCCTGATCAGGCTTGGTCGCATTTTCGGCTACCGGGACTTCAAAAGACACGGAGTCTCTCATCCATTGCATTGGGAAACCCCAAAACGTGAAATGATTAGTCATTTCGACATTTCGGCTATCGGAATTCAAAAGACATGGGGTCTCTCATCTGGAACGTGAAATGATTAGCCGTTTCGACATTCTGGCTACCAGGACTTTGAAAGACAGGGGGTCACTCTTCCACTGCATCGGGAAACTCTGAAACATAAAATGATTAGTTGTTTTTGCATTCCGTCTACCAGGACGTTAAAAGACAGGGGGTCTCTCTTCCACTGCATAGAGAAACTCTGAAACGTGAAATGATTATCCGTTTCGGCATTTTGGCTACCGGGACGTTGAAAGATAGGGGGTCTCTCATCCATTGCATGGAGAAACTCCAAAACGTGAAACGATTAGCCATTTCGGCATTCCGGCTACTGGGACTTTGAAATACAAGGGTCACTCCTCCACTGCATCTGGAATCACCAAAACGCGAAATGTGAAAAGTGACTTTGAGTATAGGCACAGGGTCACGGCTCATGGTCACTTGGGGTGATAGAAAGAGCTGTGCAAAGGGCCAAAGCACCGGGTTTAGCTACAGGAGGTGTTGTCGCGTTCTCCAGGTGAAAATTCAACTCGGCCTCGATCCTGATCCCTACCAGAGGTAAATAAAGGTATGAGGAGGTGGTTGAAACCTCGCCTCACTCCTTAAATGTAAGGCATGGAGGTTCTGGCAGGCAGTTTGCCCAAGATCGTCCTGTGTTCAGGCTTTCCTAAAGAAGCCATGCCAATATGATGTCCTTGTCTGACCAGAGAAGCTTGCACATGCTAATTTGGACTTTAATGTCTCAGCTACCCTACTACCGCCAAGGTGGATAATTGCTCTGAGTATATATACTCAGTTTTTGTATTTTTGTAAGGATGAATGGTAGAGAAGAGCTCCGGAGTGTAATGTTTTAATCAAGCACTGGTTTTCCTGGCTATGTATCTGCATATGAAATTTTCTTGTTCAATGTAAGGCCGCTCTCTTTTTCATTTGGTTTCGATCTCATACTAAAAGGGTTCATGATTGATTGATTCACATGAATTGTCGTGGTTGTGTTATGATAAAGGATTTATTATAGCACTGTTATGTTCTTTTAGTGTTTCTTCTTTTGAATATAAGAGGTTCTTGTGTTCAAAGTTTTCTTCTACAGGTTGTTAGAAGCTAGATGCCTACAACAGGCCTTCGCATTTCCTCACAGAAGTCTTCCTCCTACTCACCCTTATTACAACTTATTGTCTAAAGTTGAACCAAGACCTCATTTGTTGGTGCATGCCTGGCCTAGTTTCTGAGTTAGAATGATATTGTTCTGAGTTTACTTCCATTCATCACCTTTTTTCAACAAATCGTGACATAAACTGATGGGCATCAGGCTTACTCCTATTGCAATCTAGGAGTGACTTCTGACATGAACATTTTTGGTGTCGTTTCCGGGGATGAAGTTGAAAATTTTCCCTGGGATCGAATGACATCGAGCCTCTGATTTTGAAGGTGCATCAGGCATCAGATCCCTATGAGATTTCTACTATGCACCTGGAGACTCCATTGTGATGACTCCACTATGGAAAACCTGTTATTTTAGTTGTGGCAAACCTATTGTTTTTAGTTGTGGAAAACTCCATTTTCTTCTTCTCAGCTTCCTGGTAGACTTTTTCTTGAATTTTCCCATTTCCTGAATTTCAGAAGTGTTCCTATTGAGTTTTCCCCTCCTAGTCTAGGATTGGAGGGAGAAATCCTTGTCACCCCCTCTCCCATGAAGTTGTACCTTGGCGTAGACCCAGGACCACAGAAAATTTCCCCACTCCTAGATTTACCACCCCTCCTCTTATTATTTTTGTTGCTACTGCACAGAGAGAAGAATTTGTTGACTCAAGCCCCTTAGCCTTCTCTCTGAATCCCCCATTGTTCCCCCTTCCACCTAGAAGCTCATTTCCAGTATCCCTTGTTCGAGCTCCTTCTCCTCCGAGTTCTCCTCCACCTAATATTCCTATGGCGGGAGAAAATGCCCCTATGACCAGAATGGAGGCTATAATAGCTGCTAGTTATGCTCCCCTTTTGTTACATCAGCCTCTCAATGCCATTCCAGCAGATGGCTACCTTAAGCATCTACCCAAGTTTACAGGCGAAGGGGACATAGTTGTATAAGAACACCTTGAAGCCTTTTACAGTTTTATAGATGATCATGTTATCATGAATACAGATGTATGGATGAGGATTTTCGTCCATAACCTTGAAGGTGAGGCTAGAAAGTGGTTTAGGGCCATGCCTCCTAGATCTATTGATGGGATTGAGGCTTTGGATAATGCCTTTTTGAGACAGTGGGGAGACAAAAAATACTTCATGTTTTACATGATAGAGTTTGGGTCTTTGAAGAGAAAGGAAGGAGAGTCTGTCTCTAACTTCTCCAAGAGATTCAATAAAATGTACAATAAGATCCCCGCTAATATAAAGCCCTTAGAAGCCTCTACTAAAATCACTTATGATAGCACTTTTGATCCCGATTTCTACCTCCTGTTGAGGGAAAGGAGAGAAACTACTCTGGCTCACATCCGGGACACAGCTGTGGAAGTAGAATCTAACATATTGCTTGTTGACCAACTCAAGAATAAGGCTGATAGAGACATATCCAAGAAGAGACCTAAAGCCTCCTCATCTAATTCCGCTCCCCTTCCCCTTCAGACGGATTAGGTAACTAAAGTGCTAAAATTTCTTTCGGCTAGAATGGAAAGGTGGGAGTTACAAGGGAATCCCATGTATAGAAATCCCCAAAATACTGATAACAGAGGCTTTAGGAGGCCTAGCAACAATGTGCCACAGGCTTTGCCAAGGGAACAAAGGATCAAAGATAGAGATGATCAGAGGATTCAAACCCCTCTCCAAAATAACCTAGTTGCTCATGAGGAAGGAGAGGAGATAGATGAGCTCGACCCTAAGATTCACTGTATTGAAGACACTTCCCTTTTTCCCCATTTGACTCAATCTGCATATGAAGAATCCCTTATGAACATTCAAATCAATGAGTTGGGTAAAGGGGAAAAGGCCAAAAACACTCCTAACAGATATCATCTCAGGTTAAAGAAGAAAGAAGGGAATTTTGATAGCCATGATCAACCCCTCATAGCGGAAAGGCCTGCTAAACCTGCAACAATCGCTACCAAAGAAAAGAAAACTCAAAATACTTCGCCAACAGCCAAAGAACCAATCTCTAAGGTAAGGGAAGCTCCTAATCCTCTTTCCTCCTTTAGTTTTGAGCACAAAATTCAAAATATTAGAATTTTCATACCCCTCTGAGAACAAGTTAAAAATGAAGATTTCAAAAGGTCCCTCTCCAAACCACTACAATCTAAGTCCCCCCAGCCTTCCACAAACTCAGTAAATCTTCAAGATGAAAATCCAGCAGTCGTCCTAGGTCCCATGGTAGAAGACATAGATGATTCATCCCCTCCCTTATACACATCCATGAACATACATGATAAGGTGTTTCACAATTGCCTCATGGATTCAGGAGCTTCCCACAACCTTATGCCCAAAATAGTCATGGAAGAATTGAGACTGGAACTGACAAAGGATTATCATGATTTGTAATCTTTTGATTCAAGGAGGGTGCAATTTCTCAGAGTAATCAAAGACTTGGTGGTCTCTTTATTTTAGCTGCCAATGAAGAGTGTGGTCATGGACATTGTAGTAGCTGATGTTCCCCCCAAGTTCGACATGCTTTTGTCAAGATCTTGGATTAAAATACTTGGAGGAACATTACAGATGGATCTCACATATGCCACCATTCCAGTCTTTGGAGGGGAACACAGGAGGTTTTACAAAGAAGCTCAGCTAACCTACATTGTTAGTGATGAAGCAGACCCCACCAATCATCCTATCTTTGCACTTGACACTGATTTGGGGTCTAGTTTATTGCAGCTCACTGATACTCCTGAATCCCCTTTTCAAATCATAAATCAACCCATATTTAATCATGATATACCTCCTCTAGCCACCTTTGTTTGGAAGATGTTCTTTGAAGGAGCTTCTTCTAGTGAAGGCGATGGCACTGGAGTGGTTTTTGTGTCACCTTGTCAGGAAACCATATCCCTGTCATACAAGCTAGAATTTGAAGCTACCAATAATGTGGCAAAATATGAAGCTCTTGTTCTGGGTTTAAGGGCTGCAAAACAAATGGGAATTGAGGAGGTAGCAGTGTTCAAAGATGTTGAGTTGATAATCCATCAAGTCAGAAATTCTTATCAGGCTAAGAATCCTCAGCTCAGGGGCTACAAAAATGAGGTGTGGGACCTGATTGATAATTTCTGCTCAACTTTCAACATTTCTTTTATTCCAAGAGAGGAAAATACTTTGGCTGATTCCTTAGCTATCTCAGCTAGTCTGTTTAGGATCTCTTTGTTGCCTAAGATCAAATATGATGTTGAGATAAGATATAGGCCATCTGTTCTGGACAATATCAAGCATTGGAAGGTATTCGAAGATGGTCTTGAAATTAAAAAAATTCTTCAGTCTGTCGATGAATTTTCTACATTGCACATTGATCAAGATCCTAATCTCGAAAGTCACCCTCACCCTGAGGTATTTTTAAATAAAATTGCTAATCACCATATTATTCATTTTCCTAGCAATCACATTCCAAAGGGACTAGTCCCTTTAGAAAGACTATTCAATGGAAATGATGTGGCAGTAAAGGGTAGGGTTTTAAATGGATATGTTGATACAGCAGAGTGCAACATCGACACACAAGAGGAGCCTAAGTTTGTCAAGTTGTAAATCAATTTGACTAAAGAATAGAGGGTCAAATATACCGAGTTATTAAGAGAATTTGTTGATGTGTTTGCATGGACCTATGAAGACCTCAAGACATATGACACATATGTCATTGAACACAAGATCCCACTAAAGGAAGAGGCTAAGCCATTTAGGCAAAAGCTAAGATAGATAAATCCCATGTTGTTGCCTATCATGGAGAGAGAAGTGAAGAAGTTGTTAGATGCCCAAATCATTGTCCCCTTGAGATGTTTTGAGTGGGTGGCCAATTTGGTATCGGTGAGGAAGAAAAGTGGAGAAATTAGGCTCTGTGTTGATTTCAGGAACCTAAACAGGAGTTCAAAGAAAGACAACTATCCCTTGCCCAATATGGAACACGTATTGCAGAGGGTAAATAGTGCATCTAGGATATCCCTGATTGATGGTTTTTCTGGCTATAATCATATATCAGCCATGCCTCTAGTTAAGTTCTATGAGTAGTTCGAGATTTAACTAATTCACTCCACTCCCTATTATCCTCAAGGAAATGGACTGGTAGAATCTTCCAATAAAATTCTAATCAAACTCATTAAAATATTATTGGAAGACAATAAGAGGGCCTAGGATTCAAAGCTCAAATTCTCTCTATGGGTTGATCGAGTGACAACAAAGAAGTCCCTGGGCACCTCAACTTTTCAACTTGTTTATGGGACGGAGGTTGTGTTTCCCACTTAGCTCACTTTACCTGTAGCGAAATTCTTTCAAGATCATGAAGGAGAGCCAGACCATATGGTCATAAGAATTCATCAAATGGTGGAATTGCAACAGATCAGGGAGTAGGTAATGGACATATCTCATAGTCATCAGCAGAAGATCAAGCAGGCCTTTGACAGGAAGGTCAAGAAGGAGGAATTCGAGCTAGGATATTTGGTGCTTAAGTGGGATGCACCTAGGCAGGATAGGGGAAAACATAGCAAGTTTGATTCCCTCTAGATTGGGCCCTTCAAAATCTCTGAAGTATTCTTAAATAACACGTACAGGTTGCAATATTTGGAGGGTGAAGAAGTTTTTAACAGGCCAGTAAATGGGAATTTCCTAAAGAAATGTTTTGTTTGAGCCTTAGACGGCTCTTTTGTTTTTGTAAATATTGTTTTTATATTTATTTTTGGCTTAATAAATGACTCCATAGCCCAATAGAAGGCAACTGGAACTATAGAAGGAGTTCTTATAGCATCGCAGGGATGACTCTATCCCCCATGGAGCCTAATGTTAGCGCCAATTCTTGCAAGGGGGTGTTTCTCTCCGATTTCAGGCCCTTGGTGTAAATGCATAGAAATGGGGTTTAAAAACCCATCAAATGCGTTTTATTCAAAGGCCACAGTCATGAGTTCCAAGCACAACACATAGAAGAAGTCCATTTCGGGCTTAAAATCAAGCGAGCAGGCATTTTGTTTTCAATGGCGAGGATCCATAGATAGAGAAGATCGAAGATCATCAGGTAAGCTTGAGTCACAGAGTTGCATGAGGTTTAGTGCATGGACTCATCTCTTATGACCAAAGTCACGAAATGATCGTGGTCATCCAATCCAGTTGGGACACATGGCACCTAATCAGGCTCGGTCACGTTGTTGGCTACTGGGACTTCAAAAGACACGGGGTCTCTCATCCATTGCATTGGGAAACCCCAAAATGTGAAATGATTAGTTGTTTTGGCATTTCAGCTACCGAGACTTCAAAAGACACGGGGTCTCTCATCCAAAACGTGAAATGATTAGCCGTTTTGACATTTCGGCTACCGAGACTTTGAAAGATAGGGGGTCACTCTTCCACTACATCGAGAAACTCTGAAATGCAAAATGATTAGCCGTTTCGGCATTTCGGCTACCGAGACGTTGAAAGACAAGGGGTCACTCTTCCACTGCATTGAGAAACTCTAAAACACGAAATGATTAGCCGTTTCGACATTCTGGCTACCAAGACGTTGAAAGATAGGGGGTCCTTGTTATAACCTTAAATTGCACCACACATGCTTACCTGGCATCAGGCCAACTCATATCCCTTCATTGCCAAAACATCTGTTGAACAACTCTTTGAAAATCCTCTTGTGTCAAGGCCCACATTCCCTAACCCATTACTGCATGTGTGTGCACGTTGGTTGGCTCACTACAGCCTGCGTGTACCTAAGAAAGCACGAAAAGAGGAAAGTTTTCGATGGAACAAAAAGATATGGGTCAGTTAACTGAAACTCCCAGCCATGCATGGCCAAGGGTTCATCCAAAACCCTAGCTCCTTCTAGCCTATAAAAGAAGGGGTAGGGGTACCATTTGGACGGGGAAAAAATATAGCGAAGAAACTCTGCCCATTTACGTAATCCATTGTCCCAACCCTTTAGCCTTTCCTCATGCCAAAGGAGATTTAACGCAAAGCAGTTGTAGGACAGAAGAAGAGGAGCCCAAGATCAGGATTAAGGAGTGGTGGCCGGTCTCGAATTTGATTGTAAGTTGATTCATTTTTCAAGCAATAAAAAATACTTTTCCCATCCCAATGCATGAGTTATCTATGGTTTTGTTAATTTATGCTTAATTTCTAACCCTCGAGTAGAGAAGTAGCGTGCATGCAAAGTTGTTTGTCTTGATTGCAGGTCATCTTTGGAAGGAGCAGCGCAAGCAAGTGGTCAAAGAACAACGGAGGATCTACATCGAACGTCGGAGACAAGGTTAGTAGTCATTCTCCATGCATGTACTGTGAAAGAGGGGTTTAATTTTTGGGTTGTAGGTTAAAAAGTAATTTCTTTACGGTCAAAATCTGCATGCAAGTCTGACCCTAGTTTGCTAGTCCGTAGGGTATTTTTCCCAACAACAGAATTGGTGACCGTACTGGGGAGAATACTCTTTAGGGTTTATGGATTTCTTTAAAGTTTTTGGGTAGTTTAAAAGATTAGATTTTCTGTTTTTCTTTGCCTGTCTATTTTCTGTTAGGTCTAAGCTAGTAGGGAGCCTGGTTCCTTATACTAGTTTTCCCTGACTGTTTCTTGACGGTAGTTGTCGGGACACACAGAGGTACACGCGGCCTGCAGAAGGCCTGCACACGTGTACCCGCACCCTATCCTCTTAAAGCCCACATGTGAACGCTAGCTACAGGGATAACAGTAGCATGTAGGAGTTCAAAAAACTTTAGAGGCAATCCACCTCTTCCCTGTCAGAATTATACATTCTCAGGGGGTTTTCTGGAATCCTGTCTAAGTCTTGCTGGTTCACAGTCCTATTTCAGATTTCTTTTTTCGCTTTGTTATTCCTTGCATTGTTTTTTCTGTTA
>ML883576.1:0-14841 GCA_009831015.1 Picea engelmannii
TGTCTAAGTTTTGAAGGCCATGCTTGAAAAATGTTGTAATTTTGACCCCATTTTAAAAAATGGTGCTACCGGTAGCACCACTTTTTGATTTGGGGGTTGATTTTGATGTTTTTTATGCAAAACTAAGGGTTTTTTGGGCCAGAGTTCTCGCTTTGAGGTCACAGTTCTGATTAAGTTGGTAACTATGTCTAAAGTTTTGTTAGGAGTCCTAATATTAAATAAATTATTTATGTGAACATGTGGCTCCCTATATAATCAATCATTTCCACCTTTATTTATTTCACATTATAGAACATAGTTATTATCATATAATTAATTGGGTCAGTTTGGGTAGTCAAGAGGATAAGTTGTTATCCTCCCTACCTGGGTTCAAATCCCTCTTGTGACACATTTTCTCCTCATGGGTTGATTAGTATTGGCAAGGTACAACAACTTCACTCTTGCTTAAGTGCTTAGCATTGGGACATGATGTTTCCAAACATTTTTTCCCATGGGGTTAGCTCAACCGATTGTCACCAATCTTGTTGGGCATTTGGCTAGTTATGTGCTATAAAATGCTTCGTTTGAATCTCCCTAGCTTGGGGTCTCTAGTTTATGTCGACGGTTTTACTAGGGATGTCATCCACAAATGTGGGGAAGTATCCCTTGGGTTTCCCTGTGGAGTTTTCCTTGGAAAAGACATATATGTGTGTATGAAATCCTATCTTATTTCCTCCCAACCATATCTCTTGATGAGGTGTCAACATGAGGACAAATATGATAGCTCATGTGGGGTCACACAAATTGTATTATAAATATGTATCATAAGTGTGAATATTATGAAATGCATTGAGGCTAGTTTGCCTTTTCTTCCAATTCCAGTGCTCCTTTTGTTTGTGTATATGTTAATTGTTAGTTTTACAATTACTCCATTTGTTTCAATTGGTATCCATCTCTTTAGTCTTAAGGGCTTTAAGACACCACAATAGTGATTCATGGGAAGTTTGAAGTCTGAATTTGATTGGCCATTAAAGAGCCAATAGTGTAAGATATTGATGCTAAGGTGACAATTTAAGCATGAAATCTAAAGTTGATTGGCCATTAAAGAGCCAACAGTGTAAGATGTCAATGCTAAGGTGGTAAGTTAAACATGAATGGACTAATGGTGATCCATTGAGGGGTCCTAAGTGCATTATGGTAAAATAATAGTCGTTGGAGCATGCAATTCACACAAAAAATGGATCTACACAAACCATATGCATTCCCAAGCAAATCAAAGAGTCAATGCAAGCAAATTCGTATAAATCCTTATGCGTCTTCTTGCTATTACCCATTGTAATCATTTTTTATGTGTAGCTTGTATGTTATCAAAACATGATTTACATGTGGGAATTCAAAGAAGAGGGAAGAGGTGCAACCATGGAAGCTAAAGAAGAAATCCATTTTTTAAGACCCTATTGGTAAAAATTGGTTTTTTCTCATTATTTATTTTCTTTTAGTTATTTTAGTTGCATTACAACTAGATTCAAAAATATCAAAAGGGTATTTGTATTTTTTCAATATCCATCATCGATTTTAAGTTATTAATTCTACAAGAACTAGATTGCATGTAAAAATTTGGATATGCAGTGGCTAAATTGCATATTATGGCTGACATACTCAGTGAAATTGAGAAAGTAAGATGGTGTTGGAAATCTCTTTCGTAGGCAGATGAACTCTAAAAACTCTAAGGAAAAATCAAGCACATGAGAGAAAATTTTGCTAAAACAAAACACCAAAAATACTAAACAATTACAATGATTAAGAAACCCATTTTTCTCAACATAGAAATAATATTTCTCAAATCTAAAGTTGATTGGCCATTAAAGAGCCAATAGTGTAAGATGTCAGTGATAAGGTGGTAAGTTAAACATGAATGGACTAATTGTGATCCATTGAAGGGGGCTAAGTGCATTGTGGTAAAAGAATAGTCGTGGGAGCATGCGATTCACACAAAAAATGGATCTACACAAACCATATGCATTCCCAAGCAAATCAAAGAGTCAATGCAGGCAAGGTCATATAAATCGTTATGCGACTTCTTGTTATTATTCATTGTAGGCATTTTTATATGTATATTGTATGTTATCAAAACATGATTCACATGTAGGAATTCAAAGAAAAGGGAAGAGGTGCAACCATGGAAGCTAAAGAAAAAATCTATTTTTTTAAGACCATTTTGGTAAAAAATGGTTTTCTCTTTCATTATTATTATTATTATTTTTAATGATTTTAGTTACATAACAACTAGATTAAAAAATATCAAGAGGGTATTTGTAGTTTTTCAATATCCATCATAGATTTTAAGTTATTAACCCTACAAGAACTAGATTGCATGTAAAAATTAGGATATGCAGTGGCTAAATTGCATATTATGGCCATCATACTCAATGAAATTGAGAAAGTAAGATGGTGTTCGAAATCCCTTTCATAGGCAGATGAACTCTAAACATTCTAAGGAAAAATCAAGCACATGGGAGAAAATTTTGTTAAAAAAAGACACCAAAAGTACAAAACAATTACAACGATTAAGAAACCCATTTTTCTCAACATAGAAATAATAATTTTCAAATATAACACTTCTAGAGAGGATGCCCAAGGCAAAATCAAATGGGTTTCTTTTAATTTTTAAATTCATTCCTTGATCGTTGATATTTTGTCAGTGAACATTTGATATTTTGCCAAAGTTACAATGAGAAAGTTTCATCGAGGGTTTATAAGTCATATAAACAATTTTAGTCAAGTTTGAAGCATGCTAGAGAATAGCTTCACTGAATTCTCAAATGGGTTTTCTCAATTTTTCCATTCATTGTCAAATTTGAGCATGAATGATTAAAGTATGGAGGAAGAAGTGTCTATGAGAGCTACATGGTGAAAGATCAAGTGAGTCCTTTGAAAAAAAAAATCAACTTTTTTGTGTTGATACTATGTTTCAAAACTTAATAAGTATGACAATTGTGATATACCATTTTTGTGAAGGGTCTTATGGTTTTGTAAATTCAAGGAAATTATAGTATTTGTAATCATTTAACTCACTTGGCTAAGTTTTGATTGTTAGAAGAAGATCGTTATGGGTTCAAAACTCCTAATGGAGATATAAGATATTTGAAATTTTGAGGAAACTTCTTATTTCTTGGGACTATAATAAACTGGTGCATAGAATTGTGAAATTGTAACAGACCCGACCCCTAAGCAAATTTTTAATGGATGGGGTATTAAATTTTTGCTTCTTTTATCAACCTTAAATCTTCTCTATCATAGCTCCATCCTCTTTTGCTCGTCAAGGGCTTTCCAATGACGGTAAATTCACTCTGGATTGAGCTCTAGAACAAAATTTATGTCCTTCTAAAGTTCTTGGGTTTACATAGGAAACATCTCTCTTACTGCCACGTGGCATCCAAGTGACGTGTCATTGACCATTCCCACTAACGTGGTGACACCCTGGTTTTGACGTGGCACTATCCTAACCTGCCATGGTGGAACTTCAGTCCATGCAGGCCTACAACCATCGTCGTTAGGACCTTCTTCCGACGCACTCTCGCAGGTGGCAGACTCGCAGGCTCATAATTTTGTAGCTTCCTTTCATCAATCCACCCGAGAAGTCTCATTACTTAGCCGTTTTTCATCTTCGTGGACTTGTCGATGCATAATTCTATAAGAATCCTTTCATAGGTTCGTCCGAGAAGTCTCAACACTTAGCCATTTTTCATCTTCGCGGACTCACGGACTCGTGGATCCATAATTCCATAAGCATCCTTTCATAGGTCCGTCAGAGAATTCTCGACACTTAGCCATTTTCATCTTCACAGACTCATGGATGCATAAATATATAAGCATATTTTCATAGGTTCGTCTAAGAAATATCGACACTTAACCATTTTTCCACCTGTGTGGACTCGCGGACGTACAATTTTGTACCTCTACTCCATAAGTCCATCCAAGAAGTGTCAACACTTAGATTATTTTGTGAGTTTGTCAGGTTCACAGACTCACGGAATTGTAGACTCATCTGATTCCCTTCCTTTCTTCTAACACTCCACACTTAGATTATTTTGTGAGTTTGTCGAGTTCGCGGGTTGGCGGACTCACAGAATCGTAGACTCATATGAGTCCCTTCCTCTCTTCTAACACTCCACAATTATATTATTTTGTGAGTTTGTCTGGTTGGCGGACTCGCAAACCCATCCATCTCACCTTTCCAACCCTTAAACTGGACAGGGACCCACTCCCTATTACCTCGACCAATTACAGACCTATACGTGCCTTCCTCGTACACATAGGCTTGTGACATCAACATAACATTAGCATAATGTCATCCCTCCTCTCATCAATGTCTAAGGGCTTCCACGTCGATCAACGACTGAGATCACATCCCAAATGTACTCTGATCAGTGGTCGAGATCTTTCAAACTTTTTATCTGACATCCAAGGCTAAAACAGAGGTCTAAGACATAGTTCACCCAAGGGCCTGTGTTATGGCCCATCGACCAAACACATGTTGTCATTCACAAGCTGACACCTATCAACTTCTGGACACTTTAGCATTCCATGTCAGTATGGTACATCATGATGATGTTACCTCTCCCCCAAATATCGCTTAAACGAGACCACAATGATCTATGACAGAGGCTAATTATGGGTTAATCCTTGATTAATAGTCCAGATTAACTCGGGTACATTCTCTACAAGCATGGTATCCTGATCCGATAAAGGGTTTGGATCTATTCGCTCCGTTGATCCAACAGTTGTGATTCCTTCGAGCTCAAAACATGGTTTTTTATCTGATTCAGGACTTAGATAATTCAATGATTTCCTTTGGGCTCTCTCCCTTACATTCAATTATTAACTTATGATCCTAGTTTCCATTCATGGATTTCCCATCAAAACAATGGATATATATATATATATATATATATATATANGAGAGAGAGAGAGAGAGAGAGAGAGAGAGAATCATAAAATTAAGTTCATTCTTTTATCTCAAAACATTACAGGATGATTATATTCAGTTGCAAGGCATGCACCATTCTTTCCATCCTACCGTCACTTAAATGTAGGAGTTTGCAAATACAATAAGCATCATCCCTATAAATCGAGTATGTATATGTATAGCACAAGTACATGCATTCAATCATGCATTTCAATTTAATTACACAAAGTCTATGAAATACTTATCTATTACAGTTGATAGCAGACCAACTGACTGTGGATATTCGCCTTCCCACCCAACTGTAGGCTCAAATGCATTCACTCTTAGCATTCTGGACACCCCCGTGCCAAGCCATGATACCACTAATGAATCTCTCTTAGGTTCTCAATAAGTTTTGAAGGTCACTCTCTTTCACTCTACTCTTGGTAGATATTTTCCCTTACATTCACCTATCCCAGGCCTCTTCGAAGTTTATCTAATGCCTTCCCAGCATCAAGCTCACGACCCTCTTAGCTCAGGTCGGGTTTCAGGTCTTCCATGCTCTATCTTAGAACTCTTCTACGGGTTCTTTGATCCTTCTATTGCACGCACTCATGCATTCTTTTCAATAGCTATCTTCCTCAGAAGACCGAACTCTCCTCCAGTTCTCCCTCTGTGCATATCCATGTCGCACGCCTCTCCCTGAAGGCTCTTGAATTGCCCTTTTTCTCCCTCTATCTCCCGGAACTCGTGGGTCAATCTAGCTGCAAAAAATGGTACTATATTGTACCTTTGATTGGAAGTTTATGTCATCCTAGCTAGATTTCCCATACTCGCATTCATGGGAGTAGTTGGTTGTTCAACTACCAACCCATCCTCATTAACTGACTTGTCTTGATATTCGAGCTAAGGGAAAATAATCTGAATGTTTCCAATTAATATTTCCACAAGGTGGCTTGGGGTCCTTTAACTTAATAAAACCTCCCCTCATTCATCTAGTGATATCATGGCCAGTACTTTAAGGTTTCATCCATCAGTCAACCGTCGGCGTTTACAATCAAACATTAATACATTTACAATATTCGCAAGCCATTGCATGGAAATCATAAATTATGATCAATTATATGTTGGCGGAAACATGGGTGTTACAGAAACCCACATAAAGTACATGATATTCGTAATTAATGTAGAGTCATTGTTTTAACATATCATTACAAATTGCAAAAACAAAATTGTAAAAGAAGAGGTGGAGATTGTACATTTTAAAGGTCCACAAGAACAATGACACATTAAAAATAGGAACAAGGGAAATAGTTGCAAAGCAACTAGTCCTTACCTTCATAGTGAGTCTCCAAAACCAATAGATTGCATTCTCTAAATTGGAATTAGAGACGTAAGCAATGCTCTGGCAGTAGACGACAAGCTACATGTTAATCTTTTCATTTTCACATCATTTTCATTCTCATTTCAACCTGTGAATAAGCATGATTTAGATTTCCATATTAATGATTTAAAGGTTTGATACGTTGTCAAAGTTGCTTAAGATTAATTGCTTTCACTACATACGTTTGATATTATATTTTGTTGGAGGAAAAAATGAAATTAAAATAATAATATAGTTTGAATTTTACACGACACCAAATTAAATACCAAATTGATATATGATATCCTTTAATCTTCAATCATTATTATAAGCATGATTTGTTTTCATGTACTATGATTACACCTATTTGTTTTGTATTTGTAAAATTATCCAGAGGTATATCACAATTGTCTTTGGAGGAATCACAATGTTGGTTTGCATACCACATATAACAGATAGTCGGTTCTTCTTTCTCATTGGCCTTTTGATACTTCTCACCCTCTTTTACTTTGAGCTCTCTTCTAGGATATGTTAATGAAGTTGTACTTAACCTAGGCCCCCAATATGGAAATTACTGGAATTTACAGTAAACTCATTGAATATTTCGAGGGATGCCACACATGAATTGTTCCCCGTATCAATTTCTGCATTGGTTGTTTCAATGATTGAGGCCCAAAAGTCACTATGATGAGACACATCTTTTCAAGTATATTAGTTGACTTATCTTCAGTTAAATTAACAATTTCTTAGCAATATAACAATGTTGGGTGAACAACATGGCGATATGATCTATCCTCTCCTTCTGGTATTTCACTCTTAATGTTGGGTCATAGTTTCACATTGATATTTGTTAGTGATTTTCACACGAGTGATTGTTATTGCCTGTAGCATAGACCCGTCTTTGACCTTGGGTTTATTAGCCACCAAAAAGTATACAACAAACGAAATTTTCATACCTACATGGCCCTCTTCAGTTGTATCTTTAGTCAAACTCGGCATTAATAGAAATATATTGATCCATCAATGTTGCCTTGTTCACAAGTATTCCACTGTAAACTTAACCCTTAACCAGTCGTGAATATCCACATAATTCATTAAATAATTGCATGGATTGACGAATGTCTATTAGCGTATTTTGAACAATTATATATATATATATATATATATATATATATGTATGAGATCTATAATTATGACTTCAATCCTCTTAATTACCAATCACTATTAGTAGTAATATCACTAAGCCTATTGAAATAGTTCGTGAGGAACTCTTCTTCAAGCACTACAAGATACTTCCAATTGATAATCCAGGGTAATTATAGATGTATTAATGTTATGAGGGATCTCTAGAACTTAACGTCTAATCTAGTAAGTATTACTTAGCAGATGCGAAATGGAAGCGCTTGTCATAATAAATAAAGAGACTTCTACACAAAAAAAATCTTATTCTAACTTCCATTACAATTTGAACAAGTGAGGTTGTTGAGCAACAAGTCCCTGCCTAGAAGGTAGAGGAGCTTGTTGTTTCTTACTTAGCTTGATATTATTTATGTAGCAGTACTCTTTTAACTTTGTGACAACTTTTGCCTTTATTGATATAAAGTTTAGTATTTCAGTTTTAAGTGTGTTTTATAGTATTTCAATTTTAAGTGTGTTTTGTTTTCTTTCTCGAGTAAAAGTTGATATAACGAAGAATGAAGGGATAGTCTCGTTAATAGTATTTGTGTCCTTAATAGTATTTGTGTACTGAGAATGGTGTGATGATCGTGTTCTTTTGTGATGATCAGTGTGTGGTCTGCATCTTGTGTCTTGTGTATTTTTTAAACGCTAATTAACATCTACCGTATTTTGCTCAACATCTATCATATTATGCTCAACAAAGTCTGAATCTGTCCAGTGTCAATATATTACTTGGAAGAACTTTAATTGTAATTGTTAAAGATAAAAAGTATTTCATTTAATATATTAAATCCAATCATCCAATCATTAGAACTGCACTGAAATGTATTTCATCCAACAAAGTCATCAAACATAAGCAATATTTCTTCTAGACATATACTTATCTCAAAATCGTTGTACATTCAATCAATTTGTTTCATCTATCAGAGTCATCAAACATAAGCAATATTGTTTCTAGGCGTATCTCGAACTTGCTCTACATTCAATCACTTAGAATTGTGAGAAACCTATGCAGTGTGTTGCCTCATCAATTGCTTATGCAACAAATTTCGTAATCCCTGCAAAATAAACATATACTATTATTGTCTTGGAAGAGTTCAAACCCATTAGTCATATTAAGATTACAACAATACTATATATATAAATGAAAAAGACAATATCTGAAACTGTCACTGAATAACATAGTTCCAACGAGGAAGTGGCATTCAGATTCCTTGCAAGCTTGAGCATGAATATTTACGCATGATAGTCTTAACAAATTTATTAGAACACAATGGTGGATATTCTGAGTTCGGTCAAGGTTCATTCCAAGTTCTCATTGCGTATGCACATTGGTAGCCATGACAAGAGAATGCAAGGTGAGCTTAAAGAGCTTAGACAACAAGTTGTTCAATGTTGTTACCAAATCAGTTGTGTAATCAATAGTGTAATTTGCTCACTTCGGATCTTCTACTCGTGCTTATGCTGGAAGATCCAAATCAGTTGCTTCAGAAATCGGATCAAGATCATAACTAGCATAATCCCTATCAAGTCATGATTACACAGTTAATTGAAAGTTAATGCTACAAAGATTGATGTATTGTTACCAATTTCTCTCGACATCCATTTCATTTCCATTAAAACACCAACATGTGATGATGGCTATGTCTCCTCCCAATCTAATTGATTATCATAAGTTTGTAGGAAGCCCAAAAAATTCAAAGTTCCTCACATGGCCATCCAAAGATTAATGATGTTGTTTGTTGGATTTGTTCATTAAAACCATTAAAACCTCCAAATAACAAGAACTGAGATGTTCTTTATAGTGAAATTGTATTGCTTCCCTTTCATAATTATTCTTGTTAATTTTAGATCTAGTTTTTTATAAATATTATTTATTCTACTTTAATCTATTTTTTGGTATAAATATTTTAACTATTTAAAATAGATAGCAGTCTGCACTTGCTTCTATAAATGCACTTAGAACATATCTAATTATGGGCGTGAATATAAAAATAAAAATAATATATATATATATATATATATATATATATATATATATATATATATATATTGGATATGCAACTTTTGATATAATAAATAGACCGTGTAAATAGTTGGTTCGCCTAGCATAAACTGGTGCTTTTGCTCGGTCAAAAGGAATTGGATCAACTGATGGCGGTGCAAATTGCGCGGAAACCTTCTCAAAATAGGTGAATCGTAAGTAAGATCGTGCCTCGCAGATGCATAGTCCAGATGAAGAAAAGACCAGATGAATATGAAAAATGAATATGAAACCTAGGACAGAAGAGAGTGATTTGTTATTGGTTCGAGTGTTAGAACAACAGTGGTTGTAGCTATTGCTTCTACTTATGAAACCAGTTTTAGGAATTTCATGGTTGCATCCCAACGTGCTAACAACAATGTTGCTATTGTTCGAGAATCAACAACATTTTTAGAGCATTATTTCAATATTTATATTACCTGTTAATCATTCTCGTGTTGCATGCTAATGGGAAATTCCATGGGGACAAATGATGTTGGTGTCAAAAAGGTCAATGGACTTCACAACACTASCTCCTATGCCCAAAAATAATGGTGTAATTGTGATAGAGGATGGAAAGACAAACTATYGAAGACTAGATTTTCTGAGCTTCTTCATGCGATGGAGTATTCATCTTTCTATGGATGTATAAGCGATTATTTGTTGCATTTCAATTGTCATCAATGGATTATCGATTAGGMTCTTTTAAGTCTGAAGATCCCAATGAGTAAGTGTTGTCATTTTTTAGAGCAGTAGTTGAATAATAAATTGCAAGCTTAAAAACAAATAAAGCAATGCACAATTTTCCCCTCGGAGGAGGATCCCATAAGCCAAATGGRGCAAAAGACAATTTTCTGGATATGCAAAGGTATATGTGATCTAAKTTATGTTTTATAGACAAGCAATTCATCTTAATATTATCAAGTAAAGAGGAGAAAAGCAGGGATGATTTTAGGGGCTAAATTTCGCTCATGGGCTAATTTTCCATGGTTTTTCCAAAAACGAGATTCGTTATTTTAAAAATGATTCGCCCAAATTCTATAGGATAAAATTATTTTACCTCAAAAATCGCCAAAAAATTATAAAAACTATATTAAATCCTTAGAAATTTGAATATTTTTACAAAAATATCGCCAATAATTTATAGTTGGCATATGAAGGATTAGTAAGATTCGCCAATGTTTCTACATTTTAAAATAAATTTCCATCCTTAAAATCATCCCTAGAGAAAAGTGGAAATTAATGAATGTCTTTTGTTARACACGATGGCTTGGGAAATGCACAAGGTTCTAGGGGATCGTTAGAGAAGAGATTGATATTCCTAGCAGCTAAGTTGGAGAAAACTATAGAAAATAATAATATAATATAATCAAAGTTCACCTCAAGCCCTAKATTTTTKACGCCATTTATCAAATCACCATCCATGTATCATGCATGCACAGACTYCGGAAATCATGTTCCACCTGTTAAATAATCAACATCTCTCATACAAYGAGCGTCTCACCGGGGAAAGAGCTAGTTGTTTTTCCTACCTAAACTRGGGTCGGATGTTGCTTGCTAGTGATATTCAATCAACTTCACRTACTCCAAMTTGAATYGGTAAAGCCAAGACCAGTAAATCATAASCGAAAGGGRAAGGATAGGGTGTGACCTGCAAGCATATACATGTTAATCAACCATTTTTTACAGATTCTATGGAGAGTTGTTGTCTTCRGCCTCGTGGGTTCTTTGCAGGTTGTGTTGTCTTTATGGAAGCAAGTGCAATACTTCAAGAATTACCAAAMGACATTAGCAAATKTCATTGGAGATGAACAAGCATCGGGCATCATCAACAATGCATTGTTTGTGTGTGGCACRGGCATTAACGACTTTCTGCCAAATTGAAGGCCACTTATGATCTTGGACAGTTACTAGGATTTTCTACTACAAGCAGTSGACAATTTCATTCARGTAGGTGCATGGATATGCCTAAAGCCAAGACCGGTAAATCATAAGAAAAAGGGAAAGGATAGGGTGTGACGTGCAAGCTATTTTGTAAGGGTCMTGTCCTGAACGCTTAGCTAGCATACTAGAGGTAGGTAATAGCTTAATAAACAACATGATMAACTCCTTTCTCATTGTAGCTTTGTCTTATGTKCTCTGAGTGAGGGTTTCTAGCACTTGTTTGACTTGAATACGGAACCGCCACYCGAATCGAGAAGAGAATACAAACCACAACAKAATACAAGGYCTACCAACTCCGGAATGAAGTGTTTCGAATGTGGAGGATTTGGACATAAATCCTACAAGTTCCCTAAGAGAAGGAATCAKATCAAGGGAGMAGTAAACCATTTGGAGCCAGAAGGCACYGTGGGGGATGYAGTGAGAGGAAAAAKATATGCATAAAAAAGGTATATGTGACTCAAGCRRGTTATTACCTATATAAATSTATAGTACAAACAAAGTTATATATAGATATATAGTTTATTCATGCCCAGGAAGTGATMTATTGGTTAGTCGTTGCTTCCACGTTTCATCTTCTTGCTTCRTACMKAACGAACTATGACTGCATCTGTGATGGCTCTGCTTCCACTTAATAGCAAGTAAGCARCTTCAACGTCGATGCARTGCTAKAGTTGCATTTTTTTAAATCTGATTTAACCTTTAAATGAGCCCGAGAAAAGATGATGGGGCCTAGTCATGCAAAGCGATGAGAAAAAATGATGGGGCCTCTCCATGCCAAGYGATGATGTTATTTGTGAGCTATAAACGCGAATGCATATTTWWAAAAAAATCTGGGCTTAATTAGAATGTACGATTTCAATTATGYAGTAGTTGATTTCACCAAGAAGCTAGAGTACTTTGGGATATTATTAGACTTGATCATCTATCTAACAAATGCATTAAATGAAGGGATTGAAACATTAGTTAAAWATGTTATRGATGTTATAGATAGTCTTTCTGATTATGCAATCCATTTGTCGTTGATCTTTTATGTTGTATAAATCAATGTTTCAGGGATTATTTTGCTGACAGTGTCTCTCTCAGCTCTGAAGCCACCTRATCAATGTGAATCTAGAATATGAAGCAAAGAAAYGACTACACTAGAACCTAATGCAAYTACTTTCCTGGAAGGTGCTGAAAGTGATCATAGATCTCCATCGTGTGCAGATACTAGCATAGAGACATCGAAAAACYAAGCTATATAAAGTACTTCAAAGCTTKGCATTATTTGTGAGTGGGTTTTGTTCAATATAGAAAAATTGCACATACACGGGGCCTTATATTTGTGGAACTCCACCTTCTGGTTGCAAAGAATACTACCTCGTTGCAGAGAATACTACCTGCATATGTGCTGGTAAGTTCATTGTTAACATATGTTTCAGGCTTAACTAACTAATTTATGTGTTTTAACATTAACTATTGTATGAAAAATTTCATTAAATTGCAGGGGAAAATGTAGGGCAAATTGTAGAGAATACAACGTGGATATTTGCTTGGTTGCAGAGAATATGACCTTGGTTGCAAGAGAATATGACCTCGGTTGCAAGAGAATATGACCTTGGTTGCAATGAATACGAGGTAAGAAGAGCATGGTGAAATGATAAGGATGTTTTCATCTTGGGCGTGCAACACATGGGCAGCATGCCAGAAGCCAGACACAGGCAACATGCCACCTTGTGGCACATTGAGGGAATTCCAATAAACATTGGAGAAATATTTAAGATTGAAAAGCAATTTAACATTTAATGCCACTAAGTAATGCTAGATTTAGTTCTAGCATTACTTGACTTTGCAAACATTACTCGTCAAATATGCACTTGGAAGTGGTTTCAAGCTAAGATATGGTGAGAGTGTGCCTCGGGAAGAGGCCAAATAAGGCATCGAATTTAAAACTTAGGCCTAAAAACCAAATGCAATTTGTAAATTTAGATGAAAATCTTAAAACTTTGGTTAAATAACTTGGTTTCCGTGAGAAACTAATGAAACAATGAAAAATCGATTACTATTAGTCCCTCCTTGTTGGAAAATGTTTAACAGATAGTGTATGCTTGTCATTCATGGCAAGTACAACAGTGAAGATGGCAGGATCAGAATGTGCATCGATGGACAAACAGGGACAACGTAGGCTCAGGAGGAATTAGTGCAGAGTCGAAATTCTTCCAAGTAAGAAGGATGTGTAAACTTGGAGGAGAAGAGTCGTTGATCGTTGGATCCCATCCAAAATTCTCGACAACATGAGGGCCGTCAGATCTGAATAAAAACAATAAGAGCACGCACTGAGGCGTTAGATCTGAGCGAACTCGGAAGCTCGTGAGTGGAAGAGCCGAGGATTTGGTGTTAAAGGTCACGAGGCGCGAGGTCGCGAAGCAGCGAAGTGGCGAGAAGATCAGGACCGTCCATCTGTGAAGGACACGTGGAAGAGATCGGAGAGATCTCGTGAACTCGGGAGTTCGCAGGGTGAAAGCCCGAATATTGGGTGTTCAAAGTCGCGAGGCGCGAGGACACGAGGCGGCGAAGTGGCGAGAAGATCAGGACCGTCCATCTGGGAAGGACGCGTGGCAGAGATCGGAGAGATCTCGCGAACTCGGGGGTTCGCAGGATAAAGGCCCAAGTATTGGGTGTTCAAAGTCGCGAGGTGCGAGGATGCGAGGCGGCGAAGTGGCGAGAGATTTATAGTCGTCCATCTGGGGGGGCAGGTGGCGAGAGATAGAGAGATCTCGCGAACTCGGGAGTTAGCAGGTTGAGAGTACAAACATTGGGTACTCCAAGTCGCGAAGTCGCGAGGTAGCGAGAGAAGGACAGCCTTCGGATCCGGATCACAGGAGGACCGTTGGATCTACGCAGGGGATCACACGTGGTGAGAGATCGTCATCTCGCTGACTGGAAAGTCAAAGGAACAGTGAGATGCGAGATCATGATTTAATCAAGGACCGTTGGATCAAGAGGACGCGTGGCGAAAGATCAGAGCACCATAAAGCTTCATCTCGGAGTTTCGCGACTCGCGACTTGGAAAGGCAAGAAACATAACCACCAAACTCGCGAGATGCGAGATCACGATAAGATCCTGGCCATCAATACATCAAAAGATGTGGACCGTTGATCTGAGCTCCATCTCAGAGTCTTGCCTATCGCGACTTGGAGTGACGAGAATTTCCAGCGAAGAAACAACGAGATGCGAGATCACGATAAGATCATGACCGTCAATACACCAAAATATGTGGACCGTTGATCTGAGCTCCATCTCGGAGTCTCGCCTATCGCGACTTGGAGTAACGAAAATCTCCAACGAAGGAACAGCGAGATGCGAGATCACGATGAGATCAGGACCATTGATTCACCAAGATCATGAACCGTCGATCAGGGTCG
>WSFP011491130.1:0-14841 GCA_009831015.1 Picea engelmannii
TATGTGGAAGAGGAACATGCTCAACCAATAAGAAAAAATTAGCTCAAGGGGTGAGAGGGCGTCACCAAGTGAGAGAAATACACTAACATCGCTTAAAACCAATTTAGCAACTCCCAAACTAATAACAACAGTTTTGGAATGGGAGCCATTAATTTATCACCTTTGAAATCACCCAATGGTGGAGGAGAGAGAGATGGTGGGATAGGTAATAGCCATTAAACACTATATAATGAAGAAAAATTTCCACACTATAGAGATAGTTGACTTCTCAACTCATTAACTACTCAAGAGCTATTAAAAGTCTACAAAGCAACCATTAAAATGCCTATAATAGCTTCATTAAACTACAATGCAATTTAACATAACAACATTCACAACACACAAAACAAAACCAGTGCACATGGAGACATTATTTACCCTAGAAACCCAAATGGGAAAACCAACTTCGAATGGGGCTCAGGCTTTTCATTTCGACAATCTCTAGTATAATCTTTCATGGATTTCTATGCTTATTCTTCTCTTGGCCAAAAAACCCATTGAGATTGAGAGTGAAGGAGGAGAGAGGGAGAGTTGGGGGGTAGGGGGAAGGCCAAAAACCATGCCCCTTCATTTCCCATTCCTCATGCTTCTCTCCTATTTTATTTTATTTTATTTCATTTCATTTTTTTCCTCTCACATTTGTCTCAGTCAACATTTACATTTGCACTGAAATACAATGTTTGCTAAACCTTTGTTAGTTGTTGAATTGCATTGTAGGTACTAAGTCTTAGACGCATTTGTTGGCTTAGATCCATTTAGGATCACACCTCCCCATTGAGAGGCTTTTTGGTCTCGAAAATCTTAAGGAAACCAATCTGGATTAATGTGCCTTATGTCTGCTTCTCTCAAATGTGGCTCTGACTTTGGCTCTAACTCTTAGCAACAACTCTAACTCTGGCTTGTGGCTCTAGCTACTAGCTCTGGTCCTTGGCTATGGCTCTAGCTCTAGTTTCTAACTCGCTTGTTCTCACATCAGAAGTCTTCTCACTGACTCCCAGCTTTGAGCAATCTCCAGATCCAAACTATGGACTCAACACTCATTCCCATCTCTCTCTTTGTCTTGGAGACAACCCATCTTGGCAATCATGAAGCTGAGTCAAATGTTGGTCTTCTTGTTTAGTGTGACCCCAACATAGTACCATCATGTAACAACTCCTCGAGGGAAGTGTGGCTACATTCCTCTACTAGGATCAATCGCTTCTCATTATGGAAACAAATCTCTAGTGCATATACATGCTTGAAAGCACACCATGGAGTTCTCCAAACACCCCAAAGGTCATTGACCTACGTGCAACACTCTCTGACACATCTCCAAGAAAGGGTTATTTGGATGCAATAGTGAACACAAGAACTAAATTGTGGCTTTTGTTGGAATCAACCTAGTGTCCATATTATTTGTGTTGTTGCCCTCATGCATTGTTATCTTTGCTTGGAAAAATTATACCCCTTAGACTGGAGATGTAGGCATCTCTTCATCTTCCTCGATATTCACTCTCCACACTCTTCTCTTGGCTGTGCGGTTTTTGGGGTGAAGCTCTAGATGAAGTCACTAACACTTTGCTTCCCAATGACCACTTAAATTACAATGGTGGCAAAAATTATTAGTGATGTGGTATGAACTGCTCGAGATAGTCCATTTCTTCCTATGATTTTGAGTTTGTTGTTGGATTGGAGAAGTCTTCTTGTCCTTCTTATTCCTAAAACAATTATTCATGTGGCATATGGATTACTTCTCCCATCATTTAAAAGCATTCGTCAATTTCCCGTGACTTGTAAATTTTCCCAGGGAGTTATAAATTCACCTACACCATTGTAAATCCACCTTGACATATGTAAAATCACCTATGGAGATGTAAATTCACCCAAGTCAATGTAAGTTCACCCTAGTAGATGTAAATTCGCCCAGGGAGCTGTAAGTTTACCCAAGCTAATGTAAATTTTCCTAGGCATATGTAAATTCGCACAGGGAGTTGTAAACTCACCCTAGCAGATGTAAATTTTCCCAGGCCAATGTAAATTCACCCTAGCAAATGTAAATTCGACTAGGCAGGTGTAAATTCACCCAACAAGTGAAAAATTCGCTCAACAATTGTTAGATTGACCGAAGTTGATGAGTAGTTGACTGGGGAAGAAAGAACTAAATTTATGGTTATGTGGAAGAGGAACATGCTTAGCCAACAAGCAAAATTTAGCTCAAGGTGTGAGAGGGCATCACCAAGTGAGAGAAATACACTAACATCGCTTAAAACCAATTTAGCAACTCCCAAACTAATAGAAACAACTTTGGAATGGGAGCCATTGATTTCTCATCTTTGAAATCACCCAATGGTGGAGGAGAGAGAGATGGTGGGATAGGTAATAGCCATTAAGCACTGTAAAATGAAGATAAATATCCACACTATAGAGATAGCTAACTTATCAACTCATTATCTACTCAAGAGCTATTAAAAGTCTACAAATCAACCATTAAAATGCCTACAATAGCTTCATTAAACTACAATGCAATTTAACATAACAACATTCACAACACACAAAACAAAACTAGTGCACATGGAGACATTATTTACCTTGGAAACCCAAATGGGAAAACCAACTTCGAATGGGGCTCAGTCTTTTCATTTTGACAATCTATGGTATAATCTTTCATGGCTTTCTATGCCTATTCTTCTCTTGGCTAAAAAACCCATTGAGAATGAGAGTGAAGGAGGAGATAGGGAGACTTGGGGGGTAGGGGGAAGGCCAACAACCATGCCCCTTCATTTCCCATTCCTCGTGCTTCTCTCCTATTTTATTTTATTTTATTTTATTTCATTTCATTTTTTTCCTCTCACATTTGTCTCAGTCAACATTTACATTTTCATTGATTTACAATGTTTGCTAAACCTTTGTTAGTTGTTGAATTGCATTGTAGGTACTAAGTCTTACACCCATTTGTTGTCTCAGATCCATTTAGGATCACACCTCCCCATTGAGAGGCTTTTTGGTCTCCAAAATCTTAAGGAAACCAATATGGATTAATGTGCCTTCTGTTTGCTTCTCTCGAATGTGGCTTTGACTTTGACTCTAACTCTTAGCAACAACTCTAACTCTGGCTTGTGGCTCTAACTACTGGCTTTGGTCCTTGGCTATGGCTCTAGCTCTAGTTTCTAACTCACTTGTTCCCATATCAGAATTCTTCTCACTGACTCTTGGCTCTAAGCAATCTCCCGATCCAAACTATGGACTCGACACTCATTCCCATCTCTCTCTTTGTCTTGGAGACAGTCTATCTTGGCAATCATGAAGCAAAGTCAAATGTCAGTCTTCTTGTTTAGTGTGACCCCAACATAGTACCATCATGTAACAATTCCTCGAGGGAAGTGTGGCTACATTCCTCTACTAGGATCAATTGCTTCTCCTTATGGAAACAAATCTCTAGTGCTTGCACATGCTTGCAAGCACACCACATAGCTCTCCAAACACCCCAAGGGTCATTGACCTACGTGCACCACTCTCTGACACATCTCCGAGAAAGGGTTATTTGGATGCAATAGCGAACACAAGAATTGGATTGTGGCTTTCATTGGAATCAACCTGGTGTCCATATTATTTGTGTCGTTTCCCTCATGCATTGTTATCTTTGCCTGGACAACTTCTACCCCTTAGACCGGAGATGTAGGCATCTCTTCATCTTCCTTGATCTTCACTCTCCACACTCTTCTCTTGGCTGTGCGATTTTTGGGGTGAAGCTCTAGATGAAGTCGCCAACACTTTTCTTCCCAATGACCACTTAAATTACAATGGTGGCAAAAATTATTGGGGATGTGGTATGAATTGCTTGATATAGTCCATTTCTTCCTGTGATTTTGAGTTTGTTGTTGGATTGGAGAAGTCTTCTTGTCCTTCTTATTCTTAAAACAATCATTCATGTGGCATATGGATTACTTCTCCCATCATGATACCTCAAGATGACCTTTCCTTCCACAACATGAGCATGCCTCTTCATACCAACAATTAGCAACGTTATGGCCTCTCTTCTTGTAACAGTGAAAAATAAGAATTTTTTTGTTTAAGGCAAATATCCTAGTCTTCTTCTTCTTTCTTTATTTGGTTGATATTCTTGTTGCTTTCTTTGGGTGTAGGTGTAGGTTGAGTTTGTTAGCTCATCTCATTGCTACCCTTCTTTAATCCACCACAAGAGGGCTTAGGTGGTAGTGGATTGCCAATTTCGCTTATTATTGTTCTTTCTCCTAATGAGCAGGCCAACTCCATCATGTCTTTGGCCTTCAAAAAAGTGGTCTTCATGGTCATAGGATTTTCACTTATTCCATCAAAGCCTAGGCATTTGTGCTGGAACCACAATGTAGCTACAATGGGGCTCAAGATGCCTTGTCTTGTCTTACCTAGCCCTTGTCCACCATAGCCCATTTGCCTTAAGAGTTTGGAACCAATGCCTTTGGTATGCTTTTCAAATTCACCAAGTTGCTCATGAGAGAAATCCAAGGAAGGTGAGCTTACCAAAGTGGTCTTTGTCATGGTGTTGGCTTGGGAAATGGCAATGGAAGGTGGCCCTGCCTCTTGGTGCTCTTGGACAACTACTTGGAACTTTGCCATGGTCTCCTCCTTCTCTGCCAATTCTTGTTGTAATTGTGCCATCATTTGAATGAGTGTATCTTCTTTCCATCTATCCAACTGAATGACCTTCTCACCAAGGTGTACAAGTTGTGTTATGTTCTTGTCCCAATTGGTCATGACTACAATGAGGGAGTCTTGGCATTCTTCAAACTTATTCTTTAGTAATGGTAGTAGTTTGCAAGAGGTGTCAAGGTGCTTCTCCATCTCTACCATCTTCTAGTCATGCATCTAGATCTTATTTTTCAAGTGTTCGTTCTCTTCTCAAAGCTGATCATTGTTGGCCTTTAACTCTTCCAACTTCTCTTTGCTTGCTTTACCCATGCTAAGGTCTGCAATGTTTTGTTCAAAGTTTTAGCGGCTATCACGGTCAAGGATGCAACTACTATGATACCATATGATTTGTAAATGAGGGACTTATAGCCCACTCGCTTCACCAACATGGATCCTCTATGGAGTTCAAATTCTCATCTCTATTTATGTCTTGTACAGGGTGTTATGCCTTTAGAAAGGCCACTAACTCTCTATTCTCTATCTTGTACAAGGATCTCAATTCTTCTTTGTTCTTCTCTGTTCTCATAATTGCATGTTATCACATATGCCACTCAACTCGTTAAAGTTATGACTTGCACTCTATCTTACTCATATCTCAATTCTCAATATTAGAATGGCTACAAGGTTTGTTTTGGATATACATTCGAGTGTAAACTAAACTCTGTCTCGGTTACACAAAGTGTAACTTCCCTACTCCTTATTATTTATAAATCATGTAAGGATGCTTCTTGTCTTCTACTCTCTTGGATTCTCCTCTGCAATTATGAAAAACATTCCCTAGATTTTCAAAATTTGTCCACTTTAATATCAATTGTAATATTTTTTATTCTTCAACTATGTTGTGAGAAACTCTCCTATCTTGGCGCCAACGGATGGGAAGATTAATCTATTGGAAGTGTAGGTGTATAGACTCTACAGTAGTAGCAACTCTTGTACACAAAGCACTCAGAGACAAGTTTCATTGTGTTTTTGTGGACAATGAACTTTCGAGGTACAAGGAGGGAGAGACAATGTAATGTCTACATTTAAAAGCAATCTTCAATTGCATGTGAATTGTAAATTTTCCTAGGTCGATGTAAATTCGTCGTGGCAGATGTAAATTTGCCCAGGGAGCTGTAAATTCACTCATGTCAATGTAAATTTGCCTAGGGAGCTGTAAATTCACTCAAGTCAAGGTAAATTCACCCTCGCATGTGTAAATTCACCTAGGGAGCTATAAATTTTTCTAGGGTTATGTAAATTCACCCAGGGAGCTGTAAATTCACCTTGGTAGATATAAATTCGCCTATGCAAATGTAAATTCACCTAGCAAGTGAGGAATCCGCCCAACAATTTGCAAATTGACCCAAGTTGATGAGCAATCAACTAGGGGAAGCGTGAACTAAACGTACGACTATGTGGAAGAGGAGCACGCTCAACCAACAAGTAAAATTTAGCTTAGGGAGTGGAAGGGCATCACCAAGTGAGAGAAATACACTAACAACTCTTAAAATCAATTTAGCAACTCCCAAACTAATGGAAACAACTCCAGAATGGGAGCCATTGATTTCTTGTCTTCAAAATCACCCAATGGTGGAGGACAGAGAGTTGTTGGGATATGTAATAACCATTAAACACTGTAAAATGAAGAAAAACCTCTACTCATTAACTACTTAACAACTATTGAAAGTATAGAGAGAAGCCATTAAAATGCCTACAATAGCTTCAATAAACTACAATGCAATTTAACACAACAACATACACAACACACAAAGCCAAACCAATGCACATGGAGACAATATTTACCGTGGAAACACAAATGGAAAAAGCAACTTCGAATGGGGCTCAATCTCTTCATTTTGACAATCTTTGGTACAATCTTTCATGGCTCTCTATGCATGTTCCTCTCTTGGCCAAAATACCCATTGAGAATGAGAGTGAAGGATGAAATAGGGAGAGTTAGGGGCTGAGGGGAAGGACAACAACCATGCCCCTTCATTTCCCATTCCCCGTGCTTCTCTCCTGTTTTATTTTATTTTATTTCATTTAATTATTTTTCCTCTCACATTTGTCTCATTCAACATTTACATCTGCACTAATTTACATTGTTTGCTAACCTTTTGTTAATTGTCGAATTGCATTGTAGGTACTAAGTCTTACACCCATTTGTTGGCTCGAATCCATTTCAAATCATTGAGCAACTAGTGATTGAATCATAAGATGTAATAAGATGCCTATATAGTATGATTAAAATGATACAAGACAGAGTTGTGATACTTGTTTCAATCAACATTGATGGTTACAAGCCTTATACTCTAGATGCATAGATTGACAATGGATCTATGTTATCCTATGCAAAGTCAAAAGCATTGCCAGAGTACTATTGGACTCCTTTAAATGTCAGAGTAAGAGCCATCAAGGGACAACCAATGGTTATCAAAAGGTATGCAAAGGATTTCCCTTTGTTATTAAATGGTTTGGATACACAGGTCACATTCTTTTAAGTATCATACAAAAGCACATATACTCTTAGGACAAGATTTTGTTAATGATCATCCGCCCTTCACTATTGATAAATACGTAGTTAGATTGAATGTGGATGGACTTCATGTTGAACTTCCAGGCAAAAAGAATTTTGATGTTAAAATCCACGATCCTCCTTGTTTCCTACAAGAAGCAAAAACATCCCAGTAAAAAATAACAAGAATAAATAAGATAATGAAGAATACAAAGTTGTATGCAAAAGAAAATTTAGCTCACATAACAAAAAATTGAAAGAAACATTGTACTATAGAAACTCCTAACAATTTCTAGTCAAGAGAGTAGTACTTTGTAGATCTCCCTTGCAAAGAAGATTATAAAGGAGTACCTCAAAAAGCAACAACTAACCTCATGTCACATAAAGAACATGCTTATTGCAAGAAATAAATAGAAGAGATGCTTAAAATGAAACTAATTGAGCCAAGCAGAAGTCCATGGGCTTGCCCAACATTTTATGTTAGCAAACATTCAAAACATAAGAGAGCTAAGCCAAGAATGGTGATCAATTTCACGAAGTTGAATGAAACATTGTTTCCCACAAGATATCCCTTGCCAGACAAGGAAGCATTACTTGCTAAAATCATGGATTGTAATGTCTTTAGTAAGTTTTATCTAAAAAATGGATTTTGGCAAATTGAGATAGCTCTAAAGGACAAATTTAAGACAAGCTTCATGGTTCCACATGAACCATATCAGTGGAGAGTTTTGCCTCTTGGTTTGAAGAAGGCTCCATCTAAATTTCAAACGCAAATGAAAGATATATTTGGCCATCTACCTTTTATTTTGATTTATATTGATGATTTGTTATGTTCTAAAGATAAGAATACACATGTAGAACACCTTGAAGAATTATACAAGCTTGTGTACCAACATGGTCTAGTGCTTTCACCAACAACTATGTAAATTGGACAAACAATGATTGATTTTTAGGTCTTATCCTTTCTACTGACAAAGTTGAGTTGCAGCCTTGTGTCTTGCAAAACCTAGCAACATTTCTAGACATCCTAACTGACAAGACATAGTTAAAAAGATTCATTAGTTGTTTGAATTATGGCCAAGTTACAAATGTTTCCTATCTATTTGGAAGATTGAAAAATACTCCTAACACACGGTTTAAAGAATCTTTGTGGCCTCCTTCTTAGGCTTGCTTTACCCGAATCAAATCTACCTTTTATTCTCGAGTCAGATGGTTCTGATATTGCATGGTTAGGAGTATTGTTACAAAAAAATGGAACTAGAGAGGAAATTTGTATGTATGCCTTTGGTACCTTCAAGAGTGCAGAGTTAAAATACCCCTCTGGCCACAAAGAGATCTTAATTGTTAATCTAGCCATAAAGAGGTTTTTTATGCTCCTGAAACCAATCCACTTCACCGTGTGGAATGACTTGAAGCATATGACCAGCGTGCTAAGAAACAAAATATTGTTAGAACAAGGTAATAATAGATTCCTCAGTTGGAGTATTTGTCTTGATGGATTGTCTTTCGACATCCAGTACAAGCCAAGTAAAGAAAATTGCCTCGCAGAGCTTCTTACAAGAGAAGGAAGTACCCTTGCATCATCCATTGGAGCAAATATATACACAATCAATATGTTAAATGCAAAGAAAATATTGGCTTTTCCAACTAGACACTTGAGAGTATTTTGTGAAAAATCTGAAGTAAACTATTGCCGACATTCTTTGGTTAGACAAATAAAGAGTTTCCTAGTCCACGAGACGATCCTTGAAACTTGGGTAATTAAATAGAATAATGTAAATAATTATGTTTATTTTCAACATAGTGTGCAGGTTTTAGAAGACGAAGGATGTAATTGTGGCCAACCATATCTATGTGTTTTTATCCATCTTGGTCATATGAGATTGTTGCCAAGTGCTTGATTTAGTCAAGTACATGAGATTAATATGGATAGTGATTGAATGCTCAATAGTGGGACCATTTGCATGGAACCCATGGTTCATATGTTTCATGGAGCAGTTTTTTCCAAGAGAGTTTGAATTTGATGCCACTAAATATCATTTTATAGTCCATCTACAGTCTGAATTGCTTATAGGACAACAATAAAACTATTGGTTTGGTTTGATTTGTCCTTTTGCAATTCTACAATAGAGATCATGGTTGAAGATCCCGAAGAATATGAAATCTATTGGGAAACCAAATCCCACTATGCTAGTATGTTCTTCAACTCATATTCCCCTGCAATAATGGGTGAATCTTCTTTTACAAGAGGATTCTCTACTTTACCACCCATGGCCCTAACAACATTACCTCCAAACCCATTGGACAACATGAAATATTTGATGGATGATCATGAATTGCATCATGCCTATGAATACTATGATCCTTACCAAGGATACCCCTATGATGCAACATATATAGATTGATGAAAGCCACAATGGACTGTGTCTCCACTATCATTAGTCTTCTCATTAATAAAGTTTTTCAACCATCTCTTTTGACCCAAGTGTTATCTAGTGGTCCCGTCACAATGTATCCATTTGGTATGACCCTCATGGGATGAGATAATGTGTGGTAGTCCACACATCCCACTTTATATTGAGTTAGGCCCATGCACCAACAAAAGTATATACTCTTCTTATCGACATTCACCAAATACTCTTTATAAGACCTATATAAGGATGCCTCGATCTCATTTGTGATCATCGGTCGAGTAGAGTAGTTGTGAGAGTTTAGTCTAAGAGTATAGAGTTGTAGCGAGTCACGAGTAAACTAGCATGCCTTTGGTCCCCAAGCCTATGGTGTTCATAAAGTCTGGTGAATCACATAAGTATTGATTTGAAATGGATTTGAACTGACAAATGGGTATATTACTCAATACATGAAAGATTAATATGAAAATTTATGAAAGTTAGGCAAACTATGTAAAACAAAGAAAATGTAAAAGTTGAATGAGACAAATGTGAAAGGAAAAAAAATATTAAATGAAAAGAACAAATAAAATAGGAGAGAAGGTTGAGGAAGGGGAAATTAAGGGTCATGGTTGTTGGCCTTTCCCTTACCCTCCAATGCTCCCTATTTCTTCCTTGGTCTAGATTCTCATTGGATATTTTGGGCCAAGAGAAGAAGAGGCATAAACATCCATGAAAGCTTTGTGCCAGAGATTATCGAAATGAAGAAACTGAGCCCCATTCGAAGTTGGTTTTCCCATTTGGGTTTCCAGGGTAAAATTATTAAGTTCATTGTGATTGATTGTTGTGTTTGATGCTATTCTTCTTCATGTTAAATGAATTACTTCCTGGTTATGTTATGGTGTGAGATATCATTCTTTGTGTGCACACGAAGAACCCTAATAACTCTGAAATGTCAACCATCCAATTTCCTTCGAAGTATGAGATCAATGGTTGTTAAAAGCCATCTATTGCAAATATTTAGAAAGTTGCTAAATCAGTGTTTTCATAGTTGTTGGTGTATCTCTCTCTCCCCTAGTCCATATTTTCTTTGCCTAGGTTGAATTAACATTCCACTAGGTTGATTTCTCTCTCCTGAGCATTTTGTTTGATTGTTGGGCGGAATTTTCAATTGATAAATTGTAATTCCATACTTCTCCTAGTTAATTTGATTTGTTGGAGTAAATTCTTTCATCCATGGACCGTCACTCAATTTATTGGGTGTTTAAATTAATTGCTTTGTTGAATAACTAATTATTGGGTCGACTGTTGTTCTTTTGGACGAACTGCTTGGTTGCTAAGTGATTCCCTAGATGCTTTGGTTATTTGCTAGTATGAAGCTTGTTAGGATTTTTGTTTAGTTAATGATGGATTTATTATTCCAAATGAGTATAGTATATGTAGCAACAAAAAATGTGAGAGAGTACATCTCTCAACTATAGTAGTTTTTCTACTAGCACAATAGAAAATATCCAACCTTGTGTTGTAGCTAGGAAATAATCAATTTAGAGACTAAGATCTTCATAATGTAGAATATATATATGGATAAACACTGTGTACCTAGTTTTCAAAACGTTCAAAAATATATTCTAGATTATGTCTTCTAATTGTGAAAACTTACATTCTCAAATAAGATCTTCATATTTTGAGCTCTCCAAGAATCATCTAGCCTACACAACAAATGGTTCAAGGATAGTTGGATGCAATGTTTGATGATGATCATACATTTGTACATTGAAGTTTTGGGGTTATGTTTACTTTCCTTATGTACATAATTCAGTGGTCTATGACAAAGACCTTTTCTACAATTTGGTTGACTTTGCTAAGCCCTCTGTTGTAGCTTGTTGTAGCAAGACTAGGAAGAATCATGACACATGACAACAACCATCTTGAATCAAAGGAGAATGTCCAACAAGTACCTTTCATCAATTAGAATAGACGATTATAGCCACATCAATCACCTATAGTCAAGATAATTATTGGCATAACTCAACCAAATAAACCTTCAAAACAACTTTCCAAAGAAGAATGGTGAAATAAACAATGTCGTTGAGAATAAGTTTCCATTTTCAAACTTTGGAAGAATACTATCTCAAGGGCAATGTAGAATAAACTTGGAGCAATTTCAGAGGAGACAATGTAGCTACGATGTTGCAACTTCATCTCCATCAAGGGATGGACAAGAAGATATATCACTGGATATTGTCTATGAAGACTATAATGTTATTCTCATAAATAAACCAACCTATGTTTATGTCTATCCAACTCTTGACAAATGTGATAGCATGCTTGTGAAAGGCGGAATTAAGGAGCCAACCAATCACTTGGAAGACGGATCGTAGTTGCACTCACATTGGATTGAGCACATAAGCTAAAACTCAACCTTTATTGGCATACTGGGTATCAGGCTATACAAAGTCCTCATTGACAAAGTTTTCATTGAGTCTTGTTCTTTATTGTCTAGAACACTATTGTGTTGTTAGCTATTTAATGTGTATAGGTCACACCCAAGAACAAGCCTTATAGCAGGATACGTACACAGATACTTGTACAAGATAGAGGATAGAGGGCTATTGGCCTTTCTACAGATAGAGCCCTTTGTACAAGTCTGAAAGAGATATTAGAAACATAATTCCACATAGGATTCATGTTGGTGAAACAAGTGGGCTATAAGTCCCTCGTTTATGGATCATATGGCATCAAAGTTGTTGAATCCTTGACTGTAATGTCACTGCCATAACATTGTAGACCTCAACATGGGTAAAGCGAGTAGAGAAAGGTAGAAGGGTTTCCAATGATCAAATTTGAGAAGAGAATGAACACTTGAAGGAGCAGGTTTGGATGTTCAATAAGAGGATGAAAAAGATGGAGAATCACCTTGAGACGTCTACCAAACTGCTACCGTTGCTAAAGAAGAAGTTTGAAGAATGTCAAGACTCCCTCATCATTGTTATGGAAGATTGGGACAAGCACATATTTTAATTTATACACTTGGGAGAGAAGGTCAACTAGATGGATAGCTGGCAAGAAGATGGGCTCACTCATATGATGGAACTACTACAACAAGAGTTATCAAATAAGGAGGAGGCCTTGGAAAAGCTACAAGCAACTATCCAAGAGTGCCAAGAATCAATCCACCATACATTACCACTTCCTCAGCCAAAACCATAACTGAGACAACCCTGGTAAGTTCACCTCTCATAGACATTTCTCAAGAGTAGCTTGGTGAATTTGAAAAGCATACCAGAGGCATTGGTTCCATAATCGTAAGGCAGTTGGACTATGATGAACAAGGTCTAGGCAAGAGAAAACAAGGCATACTAAGCCCCATTATAGCTACACCATGGATCAAGCATGAAGACCTATGATTTTATGGTGGAGTGGAAAATCCCATGAACATGAAGACCATTTTTGTGAAGGTGAAAGACATGACATAGTTGTCATGCTCATCAAAAGAAAGAGAAACAATACATGAAGGTGGAAACCCACTACCACCTTAGTATTTTTGTGGCTAATTGAGGAAGGGAAGTGATGAGAAGAGCTTGAGGACTCAACCTGCACCATCACTTGGAAGAAGTAGAAAGCCAATCAATTGGGGCAAGAAGGAGAAGATTACTGAGAGGTATGCCTCAAACATGGCATCCCTTGTTTTTCACTACTGCAATAAGAAATGCCACAATCATGTCAGCTATTGGTACTCATATTCTTTCTCATTTTGCAAGAGAAAAGACCATCTTGAGGCATCTTGCTAGGAGAAGCAAGTCATAGGCCTGATTGTTGTAAGAAGAAGAAGGACAAAAAGACTTATCTTATACAACAACAAACTTAGAGGCATAAGAAGAAAATGATTGTCTTAAGAAATCCATACCACAACACCAAGAACTTTTGCCACCACTACAATTTGAGTGGTCATTGGGAAGCAAAGTGTTGGTGATGTCATCTAGAGATTCACCCTAGAAATCACACAACTAGGAGAAGAGTATGGAGAGTGAAGATTGAAGAAGATGAATAGCTTCCTGCATCATTGACTCAAAGAGCAGAAGCTATCCAAGGAGATATAGCAACACATGAGGGCAACAACCAAACAAAATGGACAATAGGTTGATGCCAATGGTAACCACATTCCAATTCTTGTTTTTTATTACATTTGAATAACCCCTTCTTCGATATGTGCCAGAGATTGGTGCATGGAGGTCAATGACCTTAGGGGTGTTTTGGAGAACTTCACGAGTGCTTGTAAGCATGTGAAAGCATCGAAGAGTTGTTTCCATCTCAGAAAGTAACTAATCCTAGCAAAAGAATGTAGGTCACACTTCCTCTTGAGGAGTTGTTACATGATGGAAGTGTGTCAGGGTCACACTGAACATAGGCCGACATTCAAGTTGGATTCTTTTGTTGTCAAGTTGAACCATCTCCAATTCTGAGAAAGAGATGAGAATGAGTGCTAAGTACAGAGTTTGGATTTGGAGACTGCCCAGAGTTGAGAGTCAGTGAGTAGAATTTTATGCTACGAGAACAAACAAGCCAGAAACTAAAGCTAGAGCCATAGCAAGGACCAAAGATAGTTGCCAGAACCATGAGCCACAACCACAACCAAAGTCAAAGTTGTAGCTCGAAGCTAGAGTCAAAGCCACATTCCAGAGAAGCAAACATAAAGCACATTGATCTAGATTAGATTACTTGAGCATTTGGAGACAAAAAAGTCTCTCGATGGGGAGGTGTGATCTAAAATGGATCTGAACCAATGAATGGGTGTAAGACTAAGTACCTGCAAGATTAATCTAACAATATATGAAGGATAGGCAAACTATGTAAAACAAAGCAAATGTAAAAGTTGAATGAGACAAATGTGGGAGGAAAAAAAAGAATTAAATGAAAAGAAAAATAAAATATGAGAGAAGGACGAGGAAGGGGAAATGAAGGGTCATGGTCGTTGGCCTTCCCCTTGCCCCTATCTCTCTCTATTTCTTCCCCGATCTTCATTCTCGATGGGTATTTTAGGCCAAGAGAAGAATAAGCATAGAGAGTCATGAAAGCCTTGTACCATAGATTGTCGAAATGAAGAAAGTGAGCCCCATTCAAAGTTGGTTTTCCCATTTGGGTTTCCAGGGTAAAATTCTTATGTTCATTGTGATTGATTGTTGTGTTTGGTGCTATCCTTCTTCATATTAAATTGAATTACTTCCTAGTTATGTTATGATATGAGATATC
>WSFP011491131.1:0-14840 GCA_009831015.1 Picea engelmannii
GTACTCCAGTGGGAAACAAGAATGGCCAAAACCAGGAATTAGGTCTACTGGACCTACCACACTTTGGGAGAGGTCAATATGAAAACAATTGCCTCAAGCAGCTGCTGGCGGTCACACATGGAAAATATCTATGGCTGGAGCAACTCGTCTCAATAGACGTAGAGCTCGTTGCATACATTATAGGGCATTCCTGTTGGAATAGGGGTAGACCGAGGATTCAATGCTTCAACATCGCACCAAAAAAACCCTAACTACCAGCCCTTTCGGAAACACCTATGAAGCAGATGAAGTCTCACCCGAGGTAGAGGCAGGGGGGGTTGCAGGACTCATGTGTCTACAACCAAGCTGGGACATAGATATGTGATTACATCATTTGGTAGGACACTTAGACAACAATATGCATTAATTCATGAGTCTCATTCACATCGTAGATCAAACCCTAAGTACAGAACAATGCAGTAATAATAAATAACAAGCACTTATAATCACTTAGTACATAACATTAGCTCAGATCTAGCATTCATTCATCTTTGAAAATAAACAACATAAATCATAAATCACATCGCACAAAGCACATCAAGACACAAGATATACATGGTTCACTCAAGTGTGGGGCTACTTCCAGTAAATTATTCTCATCTTCTTTATTAATCTTCAATCTTCGTACATTCTTCTGCTCCTATGCACTAAGTCACAGAGATGAACTCCACAGAGGAAAGGAGATCTATGCACTGCATGCCGGATCCTCCTTCTCAAAATCAGGTCAAGGCATAGAGCCAACTCCTTAGTAGCACAGAGCCTTCCTTTACACAGTATGTCTGCACAAAGCAACTTACAATCTCTTGCACTAAGCCAACTAGTCATGCACTAAGCCAATCAATAACTCTTGCAACATATGGTGCACATAGCCAACTATCCAGTTTACATCGCTGTGCACATATAGAAACACACCCCCTTATTACATCACTTAGCTACTTATTTATACATTTACAAAGAGGCCTAAACATGGGTAAACCCATGGGCCAACATCCCATAACCTATTACATCAACCCTAATACCCTTTGCTGGGTCCACAAGCCCGCAAAACAAGTGAGATCCTGTGATCTCAGCTTCGCCTGGGTGCTCCATCTTCGACCAGCTTGTCAAAGTCCCAAAAGTGGTCAAACACGACCCATGTTTCCTCAAAACTTGGTGAAGGGCCAACAAGCCCCCAACACTCACTTGTGACTCATCCAGAGTCACTTAGATCTGGGCAACACTCCTTCAAAGGCCTCGAGCTTAGCTTGATCTGCCTCAATTTTATACTTCGCCAGAGCCTCCTACTCATCGAACTCCTAAATCAATTTCTCTATAACAGGCCCTTCTAGTCATTGTTCCACTTTCATAACCATTTGGTCTAGTTGTGAGCCTTGTCCTTCAATCTCTTCAAAATATTTGCATGCTTCCTCCTGTACCGGCTATAGTATATGTGAAACCTCCATGAATTTTCTCTAGATGGTAGTAATCTGTAGATGGAATGTGCACTGCTCCTATGATCTCTTCATTTTCTAAACTACAATGAGTGACTTCATCTGCGCTTGCACGATGGATGCCTACTGTTGCGCCTCCTAGAGATGTGCCTCCAGTTTCCTCAGCTTCGGATCTTCTGTGAGGCATTCGTAGGTCTACGCACTACGATTACTTAATTTCTTACATTCTATTGTGATTTCCCTGATCCTTCCAACTACGCTCCTAGCAACTTCCTCCCTCTGATCGCGCACTTCTTGCAGAGTGCTCGACACTGCTTGGAGTTCTAACTTTGTTACTCTTGCTTGAAGCTATTGAATGGCCTTAGAGAGATTCCCCACTTGAATCGCGGTGACTCTTATTCCTCTTGTGCCAAGTACGACACAGAGAGAATTTCTTTATTCATTGCCTCTTTGATCGCAATCTGCTCTGCAAGCAGTTGGTCTTTTTCTTTCTGTACCTTTGCATTGTCCTCCTCAAACATTGCCCGAATTTCATCTTTCTCCTTTTGCGCAACTCGAAGTTTCTCTAAGACCTCCTCCTTTTCTTGCTTCAAGGCTTCTCTATCATGCTCCTTTTCTTCTTTGTCTCGCTGAAGTCGAGCCTTTGTTGCATCTGATAATCTTCGTAATTGGGCAGGCTCATCCCCTAATTTTGCAATTTTCGACGAAGAAGGCACAGTAGGTATTGCACGGCTCGAATAGATGGCTTGTTGTATCTCCTTCAACTCGTTATCTATTCTTTCATACAACGTCTCCTGCTTTTCTCTATAATGCTACAAGATATCCTCTGAAGCATCCTCCACAGCTGTGATAATTAGATCAATGTTGTCCTCTGTGAGTTTGGACTTCATATTGGGATTACTGGCGCACATCTTCTTTCTTGATGAGGGTTTCTACGGAGAAACCTTCCTCTTCTTCGATGTTTCGGCCTCGATAGGGGGATCCTTTGGCGATGTAACTTCACCTTTGTCTTGATTTTCTCCTTCTTCCCCTCCTTCTTCTTGGTTCACTTCGTCTCCTCCTCCTCTTGCGGGGGATTCATGCCTACTTTCCTCTGAGGTGTTGTCCTTGTCATCAGTTTCTATGTTTTGCACTTCCTCCTTTTTCTTATTTTTCTTCGCCCTAGTCTGTCCATCATGTTTGACCCAGGTCACCAAGCGACTTCCAATGATGTCGGGGTTGGAGAGTTCTACATCCTCAACTGGTACAAGGAACTCTTCTAGCCATTATTTGGTGATCTCCTCCATATCTTTTTCATTCATCATATAATAGGAATGCAATTCCTCCTTACTCTCATCCTTGTGCATAGTGATGTAGATAAAGTGTCGATATGCGCAAAATTTTGCTAGCGGTCTGTATTGGTGTAATGTATTTAGTGTCATGCATGGAAATGCTTCAATAGAATGCTTCAACTACTGGTAGTAAGCGTGAAAGACAAGATTCGACTGTCACTGCTTCGACATATCATTTGTATACCACAAGGTGGTGAAACTTGCGGCCAACGGATCCGATGGCTCAACTTCTAGAAATGTCGCTCCTTCCGGCATATTCCAAGTGACAAATGCGATAAGTACCAGTAACCAAATGAAATGGAATTCATAGCCCTGATATTGTGCTTCGCAATAGTCCTTCTCGAGCTCATTGACGAGGTAACTCACCTAGTTCATTTGCATCCCCTCCACGCACTTTCCTATAAGGTCTACTACAAATCTAGTGACCTGCGTGGGACATTTCTTTCTGATGATATTTCCAGCTATAAGATGAAAATATAGGCGCACTACGCCATCCTGGATGGAGGCTACCTTGTAGCCTCACTTTCCCTTCTCTACATCACCATAATCCTCCTTTATACGTTGTGCTAGGGAGCTCTATGAAGTCTTCCTTGGGTAGAACTGCTGAGGGTTCAGTCCCTGCATGCTCTATCCTATGATGAGGTGGATCAACATCGAATCCATAATGACATGCCTATTGAGCCATAGATATCCTACATGATAGCATGACACGAGGATTTTAACGCAGGCGTTAACCTCCTAATGTCACACAAAGTGAGGGATCTTCATCACATTCAGTATTGTTGACTGTGCGAGCTCCTTGATCCATGACTGGGAGACTATGCATGGCTTCTTTCTAGTCATCTTCATCAAATACCTATCTGGCACGAGAATCACATAGTTCTTCCTATCTCTGAGGTTAAAGTTGTTGTTCTTCATAGTTGGGATGTGTCTTAATTGGGGTCCAACTACGTGTATCCCCTTCGGTATGTACGCAGTGATTAACGTGTACTCCAAGTCACGTGGGATACTATCATGGTTAACCGCACCAACCAAAGGAGGTATATAATCTGGCAATAACGATGGGATCTGCTTCATGTTATCCAGATCATCGCGATGCTTTTTTTGCTTCTCATTAGTACAACTGTAACAACGTTTAGTCGAGGGGGATGCTTGCATTTCTCCAGTCGACGACACCTGTATTCCTACTGACATAACACTTTCAGCCATGAGCTACACGAGAATATCCTCCACAGACTTCTCTAATGCCCTATGTTCACACGACATTCACACTTGAAACCAAATAGATCGGGTAGGTGAACAGACAAGCGAGGTAATCAAATGGATGGTGAGGTCTAGAATTCACAGCATGATATGAAATCAATTCTATGTTAGCTTGGATAATCATAGGTGGAAAAAAGTGGTCTCGACGTAGCGTTCGACAGGTTAAATAAGAAAGCGTCGTAACGGATTCCTCCAATGGTCAAGAATGCGTCAATCAATGCGAATTAGTCCATTATGGCACAGTCCCAATGGTCCAACGATGGTATTTCCATCAATAAGTACGTTTCTAGCCTTTTCAGAGCATTATTCTAACGGTCAGGGTGCCTCCAACGGTCATATTTCTTCACCATCGTGAAGTCCCATTCTGCGTGGTTCTGTTATTTCGACGAGGTTCAACTTCTGCATATCCGTCTCATGTGAAGTCTTTTCTGGAAATTCCAGTAGTTTTTCTAGCTTGGATTTCTTCTTACTGAGTTTCCTTTCCTTCTTTCCTGTGATTCAAGTCTCTGGATTCATCTTTCCATTCTTATTCTTATATTTTTTGTAGCATAGTGACTTCGTGTTGTTGATGTTCTTTCAAAGGGTTCAAAGGTAATACCTCTTTGCTTACTAGGTCTTAGGTGGACATACTTTCTTCTTTCATGGATAGGTCCTTCAAACCTTCTTGCGTTCTTTCAAATTTGACAACTAATTCTCTTTCCCTCTATTGCTTCAACTCGTCTTCTTGTTCTTCTATTAGTCGCTCTATTTTTCTGGTTATGAGGTCCCTTAGTTCTTTCTTTTTTTGTTCTGTGGCTTCCTCTTCTGCTTACCTTTTGATCTGATCCTTCTCAATCCAAGTCTTTCCTAACAAAAGTGGAAAAGGGGCGTTGTTCTCAATAAACTTAATGACTTCAAACTCTTCTTCAGTTGATGTGTCATGAGCAATCATAGGTATGTTAGTAACTCTTCAACAAAGGGTTATGATCTTTCCTTTAAACAAGCCTATCCTTCCCAATGAAGGTATCATGGCAGGCTTTCCCAAAATTTACCAAGTGCTTTCTAGCATAATGTTCACATGTGTTTCTTCATCCAATACACTATCTATGTCAAAGTCTTGTATTCTTGTGAATATTTGTTGTTTTTCTTTCAAGATCTCTTTCAAACTGACATACTTGTGGTCATCCATTGCTTCTTTTAACTGTACTAACATAGTCTGAGATTTCTCTAATTCTTTCTCTTTCTGGTTCTCTAACAGATCCTTATTTTCTTGACCTTCTTCATATTTTTCTTGTCTCATGTCCATTTTTTCAACTTTAGCAATCATCCTTGGGAAATCCTCAACCTCATGACTAATAAATTTACAACAAAGACAAATAGGCCCTGTACCAGGGAATTCCTTAGCAAGTTGTCCCGATCTTTTCCAATTATAACACGATGTTATTCCTCTCTTTATTTTAAATGAGCCCCATCCTTTCCTGTACTACGCACTAGGATCACAGTGTTGGATCTGCAATCTGCAAAAATTCCTTCTAGGTTCTTGCATCCACTTATTAGTCCAAAAATTCTTTCTATGCATAGGAATGACATATTTTTCTCTATTTCTATCAAATTTATTCAGATCAACTCTTTCTTCTAACTGTTCCCTAACATTCAAGCTAGGTCAAAAACTGTCAAACACACCTAGATTCATACTTTCGAAGCAAAGATTTCCACTTATCTTACCTTTACCAGAGAAAAAAAATTTAAGATCTTACCTCTTTTCTTCAGATTCGGTTTCTTTCTTAGCATAGATCTTCACAAGTCAAGTAGAATACTATGCACTACAACAACAGATCTACCTACATAGTTTTTTGTTTTCTTTAGTTCCCAGTAATCATAGTTTCAATTCCCAGCAACAGAACCATTTTTTGGCACAGGGGCAGACCCAGGGTTCAATGCTTCAACAATGCACCAAAAAACCCCTAACTACTGGCCCTTTCAGCAACACTTGCGAAGAAGATGAATTGTCACCCGAGGTAGAGGCAGGGTGTTGTGGGAATCCAGTGTCTACAACCAATATGGGACATAGATCTTTGATTTCAAAAATTAGAAGAACAATTAGACAACAATATGCATTAATTCATGAGTCTCACTCACTTCGCAGATAAAACCCTAAGTACAGAACATCGTAGTAATAATAAATATCAAGCACTTATAATAACTTAGTACATAACATTATCTCAGATCTATCATCCATTCATCTTTGCAAATAAACAACATGAATCATAAATCACATCGCACAAAGCACATCAAGACATAAGATATATGTGATTCACCCCAGTGTGGGGCTACATCCACAAACTTATTCTCTTCTTCTTTATTAGTCTTCAATATTTGTACATTCTTCTTCTCCTGTGCACAAAGACATGGAGCCGAACTCCATAGAGGATAAGAGATATGCATGTTGCGCACTAGATCCTCCTTCCCGAAATCAGGTCAAGGCATAGAGCCAACTCTTTAGTAGCAAAGAGCCTTCCTTTACATAGTTTGTCTGCACAAAGAAAATTACAATCTCTTACACTAAGACAACTAATCATGCACTAAGCCAATTAATAAATCTTGCAACATATGGTGCACATAGCCAACTATCTAGTTTACATTGTTGTGGACATAGCCAAACACACCCCCTTCTTAAATCGCTTAACTACTTATTTATACGTTTACAAAGAGGCATAAACATGGGTAAACCCATGGGCCGACATCCCATAACCCATTACATCAACCCTAAAACCCCTTGTTGGGTCCACAAGCCTACAAAAAAAGTGAGATCCCATGATCTTAGCTCCGCCTGAGCGCTCCATCTTCGACCAGCCTGTCGAAGTCCCAAAAGTGGTCAAACACATCCAATGTTTCCTCAAAAGTTGGTCAAGGGACAACACTTCCATCATGGGGAATGGATCCCACATAGTTCCTTGAAGAAAAAACAAAGGAGAAAGCACTAGACGAGGAGATGAAGAAGAAATATGACACCGACAGGGGGTCACGTAGAATCATTATCAAGCAGATTAGTGACATCGCGATAAAAATGGCCACACAAATTATTACATGCAATCTTCTTATAAAATTCCACAAGGAGGAAGTCTCATTCGGGGTTGTCGTAGCTGAAAACAGTGTGCCAAGGGCACCTCACTCAGTTGGGCCCCAAAATTGTTGAATCTGTTCCTATATGTATATAAGGATGCGCAGGATCTGGGGACAGAGTTTCCTTGTTCATGGTTGATCATTCTGATAGTCGTTATGGGATGGAAGGAGCCAAACTATGAATTTTTCACCACGAGACCCAAACCTTGCCATGAAGTGTGATACTTATCACTGGGAGTCACTTTATATGCCAAGAACAATTGAGCGAATGAAGTTGTATTCGAAGGATATATCTGTGACCTACAGGACACCATCACCAACACTTGGAGGATAACACTAGAAGATGTTGCACACTATCAGGGTATAACCAAATTCAAAGCCATTAGACATGCAATGTGGATCCAGTTGTGGAAGGACCCCGACAAGCAATGGATACAACGTCTCTACTGTATCATGGAGGGGGACATACAAATGGCCATTAAGGACTGGGAAGACGAATGGAGGATTCTAGTCCTCACTCGAGAAATACCCATAGAGATAGAAGAGGAGGAGGTCAGATAGGAACACACACATGCTGAGGAGGTAGGGAAGGAACATACACAGCCTGAGGAAGTAATAGTGCCCAAGAAACCAAGGACTAGTTACAAAAAGCCACAACAGAAGAAAGGGGGGACATCCAAGACAAGACTCCAGATGAGAAAGAATAAAAACACAGAGGTGCCCCAGGTACAGTACAAATAGGCCTCGGAAACACAAGGGACTACATCAAGTTATCCTCCACAAGAGCCAGGCCAGACTACGCAGCTAACCACCCAGACGGTGGGTGCACCCAAGAAGACGAAGGCACATAGAAAGACTCCAGAATACACAATCACTGAGGATGATGAAGACATGGTGGCCCAAATGATCCAGGATTGCACAGCCGAGGATTTTGAGAATGTTGTGTGCCAAAGGGATAGAACTTAATAAGAGTTGGCATACATGCAACAAATCCTCAGGAAGATCGGGGAAACATAGGAAGCCGACAACAACGTAGAAACAAGCCCATCAACATCACAGATAGGAGGAGAACCTAGAGCAAGCCAGTGAGACACAGTCTAGACAATAACACATACAAGTTCAACGTTTCACGTCACACCCAACATGTTTTGCATGGATGAAATTGTGGGGCAAACACCCCTAAAGGATTTGGCTCAACTGCAGTTGGTATTTCCGCAGATACCAACCAAGGATTTGTATAAACTACAAGTCAACGTTACATACGAGGTACAACTTCGTGCACGCACAGATATAGTCGAACTGCAACATGTAAAGGATAATCGTGATGAGCTAGAATTGGTATTTGAGTAGGCCAAGATTGAGACCAAAGAGGAGAGGGAACACGTGAAGGGACTGAAGCAGAAAGTGGCCGTAGCCTACGATAATATCCCAAAGAATGCATAGATGACCGAACTCACAGTGACATAGAATATTGATCAGATTATGCAGACAATTGATCAATACCAACATGATATCAAGAATATTCGGGATCAGTTCACACCTACCACTCCACTGGAGGTGAGGGAGCAAAGGAAATAAGAGGCAACATAGCAGATACAAGATATAGAACGACAAGTCCACACGGCAGACAACTTGTTTGAGAAAGCAGTGAAGCTCTAGATGAAGCTGGAAGAGGATCAACAGGTCCAGTAGTGGGACTAGGAAGGATAAAGGATAAGCATAGCTATCCAAGACCTCAAGAAAAGGTAGAATACAATGTCGATCATAGAGCATGTCAAGGGGACACAAGACATGAAGAAATTGCAGGAGGAACTCATAACTCCACAAACACAGAAAAAGGAGCATGAGGCTCAAATGGAGCCACTCTAGGAGTGAGCAACAGAGGTCATTGCATAGGTAGAGGAAGCCAAAACATATACGGAACAAACCCAGGAAGAATGTGCAAGGTGGGTTAGCGATGAGATTGCAGTGCAGGTATTGGATGCACTCAAGGAGAGGACTGCACAGGCCCAAACGCAAGAAACGAAGCTCATGGAGAAGTTCCAAGAGATCACAAGGAGAATCGACAAAGAAAACAGGAGTTAGGTGGCTCGATATGAGCCACATGTCAGTGTTGGGGGCATGTTGGAAGCAGGCCAAAGTAGAAAGAAAGGCTATTTTGGGAAGGAAGGCATGCGTGAGGAAAGCAACAACTAGAAGGAAGAGTAGCACACGCGCATGAATGGAAGACCTAACGATGTTAGGGTTAGGGTTTTTGTAATACATTGTAATGGAAGATGAGCCAAAAACATATATATATAGATACCTAGGATGTCTAGAGGGAGAAATGAGAGATATAGAAGGCAGTAGTTGTAATCTAAAAACACGACAGAAGATAGGAGTCTTGTTTTGATAATTGGTTGTAATTATTTTTTCATACAACCCAATTTTGTAAGTTGTTGACCTGTAGAGAGTCAGGATGGTAGATATCGAGGTTTAGATCATAGGCTAAGGAGCCTGATATGATATAGTCTTTCTCATAATATATCTCGACCCAACTAAGGATGAATTGTAAGCGCGCAACACTTTAGTTTTGGAACTGCCATAATAGAAGGGCTTAAGAGACAAATTTTTATGCACATAGCCTGGGGGGGTGAACCACGATAAAACCTATGTTATGTTATTAAATAATTGTTTTTATTTTATTGTTTATGAGTATATGTTAGCATGATGAATGAATGAGCTTATTACATTACATGCATAATTGGGAATGACAATATATTGCTTGAATAAGTTAAATCGAACTCTCAATGCATACTTCACAGATATCCATTCAATCCTAGACTGAAAACACTTGAGTATTTCAGTCACCCATTAAGACTATATTGGGTGAGACTATGCAGTGCACTCTATGCACAACGTTTCCTTCTAGTTTACTAGGAGGAACGATAGTTTTAGAGGCTTTATTGGAACCCCAACATACTTGAACCTGGGTCAATCATATTAAGAATATAATGCAGAGATATCAAACCAACAATTCCTATAACCCCTAACTCATGTCCCATAACATATGTAACCACTAAAACCTATAAACCATGTCACCCCTAACACCTATAACCTCTATTTTTTTAAAACTATAACCCTTATCATCGATCTTTATACCCTACTACTATTCTCTATTAACTATAATTGTAATCTCGTATAATCCCTAATAAATCCTAATATTTATAACCTATATAAACATAACTCCTATAATTACTACTCCTTAACCCCTATAATGTTTAACACCTAAATATTTTAATGACCATAACTAATACATAATAACACTTACCATTATAACTCATATCAATTAATGGTCTAGTATAATTCTCTAATACCTAATCATTTAACCCTTTTACCTTGAACCACTACAACCCTTAAGAAATATAGCATTAGTATCCTATGAAAAAAGAATAAACTATTATAATTGTTAACCTTTATAAATATTAACATTAATACACATAGCATTTAACATCTATCCCAAATAACCAATAGTTCCTAATGCCTATAACCCTCAAAATTCAACCACTAATCATGATGACAACGACGATGATGATGATGACAAAAATTATGGTGATGACAATGACAATGATGATAATGATGTTCATAATGACGATGACGATGATGATGATGACAATGATGGTGATGGAAAATATGATGATGATGATGACAATGATTATGCTGATGACAATGACAATGGCGATGACAATGATGACGATGATGATGATTGCGATGACAACAACGAAGATGATGATGATGATGACAATGATTATGGTGATGACAATGATTATGACGACGACGACGACGATGATGATGATGACGATGATGACGACGATGATGATGATGATGATGATGATGACGATGATGATGAAAATGATGATGAAGGCAATGACGATGATGTCGATGATGATGATGGAAATGATTATGGTGATGACAATGATGACAATGATGATGAAAACAATGATGCAATGATGATGATGATGATGATGATGATGATTATGATAATGATGATGAAAATGATGATTATGATGAATACGACAATGATGATGACGACAACAACAAGGATGAAGATAATGTCCTCTATATTGATTTTGTCCTCGGCTATATCATCCTGATCATTGAGTGTTAGTACATACACATCCTATGTTGGTACACCATTCACAATGTCTAGGGATCATATAAAAACCATCCTAATTAACCAAAATCCAAAATAAACTAAAACCAAAAATACAATATGTGAAATGGATATACGGGCCAACTAAATTTCTACCATATATATAGTGTTCAAGGACTAGGCCAAACCAATAGCCGAGAAAGGAAATAAAAAGTTTGATGAGGAGGATGTGGTTATTGGTATGACAAACCAATGATCTAGATAAGCCAACAATTAATATTAGTTCTAGATTTATTGGATGTTGACGATGATTATGACAACGATTATGGTGATGAAAATGCTGCTGATGATGATGATAATGTCAATGACCATTATAAAAAATAATCAACCATTATAATTTTTAACCTTTATAAATATTAACATTAATACATATAGCCTTTAACATCTATCCCAAATAACCAATAGTTCCTAAGCCCTATAACCCTCAAACTTCCACCACTAATCATGATGATGATGGCGATGTCGACAACGACGATGATGATGACAACGATTATGGTGATGACAATGATGATGAAGATGATGATCATAATGACGATGAAGATGATGATGATGACAATGATGATGATGGTGATGACGAATATGACGATGATGATGATGACAATGATTATGGTGATGACAATGACGATGGTGATGATGATCATAATGACGATGAAGATGATGATGATGACAATGATGGCGATGGAGATGATGACGACGACGAAGATGATGATGAAAATGATTATGGTGATGAAAATGATGATGATGATGATGAGCATAATGACGACAGCGATGATGATGATGAAAATGATGATGATGTCGATGACGACGACGTTGATGATGATGATGACAATGATTATGGTGATGACAATGATTATTATTATTATTATGATGATGATGATGATGATGATGATGAAAATGATTATTACGATGAAGACGACAATGGATATGATGATGAAAACAACGATGAATATAATGTTGATTATGTTGACAATGACAATGACGACAATGAAAAATACACTAGTTCTTTATAGTCCCTTTATGAGTCCATCTACTTTTCTTTTGTCCTCAGCTATATCATCATGATCATTTAGTGTTAGTACATACACATCCTATGTTGTTTCACCATTCAAAATGGCTAGGGATCATATAAAAACTATCCTAATTAACCAAAATCCAAAATAAACTAAAACCAAAAATACAATATGTGAAATGGATATGTGGGCCAAATAAATTTCTACCATATATATAGTGGTCAAGGACTAGGTTAAACCAATAGAAGAGAAAGGTAATAAAAAGGTCGATGAGGAGGATGTGGTTATTGGTATGAAAAACCATTGATCTAAATAAGCCAACAATTAGTAATAGTTCCATATTTATTGGATGATGATGATGATGATGAAAACGATTATGGTGATGACAATGACGACAATGATGATGATGATAATGACGATGCCCATTATAAAAAATAATCACTGAAAAAATAATCAACCATTATAATTTTTAACCTTTCTAAATCTTAACCTTAATACATATAGCCTTTAACATCTATCCCAAATAACCAATAGTTCCTAAACCCTGTAACCCTTAAACTTCTACCACTAATCATGATGATGATGGCGACGATGATGATTATTATGATGAAAAAAATTATGGTGATGACAATGACGATGAATATGATGATCATAATGATGATGATGACAATGATGATGACAATGATGACTATGGTGATGACGATGATGATGATTATGATGATGACAATGGTTATGGTGATGAGAATGACGATGATAGTGACGATGATGACAATGATGACGATGGCGGGGACGATGACGGTGATGATGAAAATGAAGAAGATGATGATGATGATGATAATGATGGTGATGTTGTTGTTGATGATGATGAAAATGATGACGATGGCGATGAAGATGACGTTGATGATGATGATGATGATTATGGTGATGAAAATGATGATGATGATGATGATGATTATGATGCGATGTTGTTGTTTCTCATGTTGTTGTTGATGATGATGCAATGATGATTACGATGATGATTATGATGATAATGATGATGATGAAAATGATTATTACGATGAATACGATAATGACGATGAAGAAGACAAAAACGATAAATATAATGTTGATTATGGTGAAAATGGCAATGACGACGATGAAAAATACATTATTCCATTTATAGTCCCTTTATGATTCCATCTACATTGATTTTGTCCTCAGCTATATCATCATGATCATTGAGTGTTAGTAAATACACATCCTATGCTCTTCCAACATTCACATTGGCTAGGGATCATATAAAAACCATCCTAATTAACCAAAATCCAAAATAAACTAAAACCAAAAATACAATATGTGAAATGGATATACCGACCAAATAAATTTCTACCATATATATAGTGGTCAAGGACTAGGCCAAACCAATAGAAGAGAAAGGTAATAAAAAGGTTGATGAGGAGGATGTGGTTATTGGTATGACAAACCAATGATCTAGATCAACCAACATTTAATTTTAGTTCCATATTTATTGGATGATGATGATGAAAACAATTATGGTGATGACAATGACAATGACGATGACGATGATGATAATGATGATGATAATGATGATGACCATTATAAAAAAGAATCAACCATTATAATTGTTAACCTTTTTAAATTTTAACCTTAATACATATAGTCTTTAACATCTAGCCCAAATAACCAATATTTCCTAACCCCTATGACCCTCAAACTTAAACCACTAATCATGATGACGATGGTGACGACAATGATGATGATGATGATGACAACGATTATGGTAGTGAAAATGAAGATGACGATGGCGATGATGAAGACGATGATGATGATGATGACAATGACAATGATGATTACAATGACGATGACGATGTTGATCATAATGATGATGATGATGATGATGATGGTGATGACAATGATTATGATGGCGACGAGGATGACGACAATGATGATGATGAAGAAAATTATTATGGTGATGAAAATGAAGAAGACAATGATTATTATAATGAAGATGATGACGATGATGATGACGATGATGATGATGGCAATGATGATGATGTCGATGATGATGATGCCAATGATTATGGTGATGACAATGATGATGATGATGAAAAAAATGACGATGTTGATGACGATGATGCGATGATGATGATGATGATGATGATGATGATGATGATGGTGATGATGATGACGATGGTGATGATGGTGATGATGATGATGATGATGATGATGATGAAAATTATGATTATGATGAATAATACAATGACGATGTTGAAGAAAACAATGATGAAGATAATGTTGATTATGGTGACAATGACAATGACGACGATGACAAATACACTAGTCCTTTATAGTCCCTTTATGATTCCATCTACATTGATTTTTTCCTCAGCTATATCATCCACATTGAGTGTTAGTACATACACATCCTATGTTTTTCCACCATTCACAATGGCTAGGGATCATATAAAAACCA